>PVIW01005364.1:0-108432 GCA_004026585.1 Noctilio leporinus
CTCCCCCTCTGGGATCCGATGCTATCTCCAGGTAGACAGTGTCAAAATTGAGTAAAATTATAGGGCATCTGGCTGGTGCCACAGAGTTACTTGGTGTGCAGAAATACACCTTTATCTGGTGACCAGACCTGTCATAAGTGAAGTGTTCTTTGTGAAAGTAAAGAAGAAAACATGGGAAGAGCTCTGGAGGCTTTTCCAATAAAATGTCTAATGAAAGATATGAAGTGATCGTAATGAAATTATGATGACATCAAAAGTACAAAGAAAGAAATGGAAAGATGGTGTACATTCTCTGAATGGAAACTAAACTCAATGCCATGATGATAGCAACTCTCCCAAAGAGATGTAGAGTTTTAATAAACTTCATTAACTCCAAACCTGATGGAGTTTTCTTTTTTGTTTTGTTTTTTAAGTTATAAAAACTAGTTGCTAAAACTTAAATGACTGGCTAAAATCTAAAGAAAAAGTTGGAAGGACTTTCTCAGAAATACCTGAAAGTATTTATGTCACAATGGTAACTGGGACAGAACAGTGCAGCAGCAGGAGGAACCCATGGAAAAAAATGGAAGTCTTGCCTTGGCTAGTGGTGCAGTGGAAAGGTGCTGGCCTGCGAACCTAAAAGTCACTGGTTCAGTTCCCAGCCAGGGTACACAACCAGGTTGCAAGCTAGGTCTCCAGCCAGCTCCATAGCTGGAGGCAGGTGAAAAGCAACCATACATTTGTGTTTCTCTCTGTCTCTGCCTCTCTACCCTTCCCCTCTCTCTGGAAAGAATAAATAAATAGAGGAAGGAAGGAAGTCTTGCCCTGACTGGTGTGGCTAAGAGCTCAGACCCAGAAAACTGCCCTTTAATTCTGAGGCCAAGAATAAGTAGTAGTAGGTCCCCAGGTTACCCACAGCTTCTGTGGACTTGATTACAAATCAAGGTTCTCATGACCCCCTCCTTGGGTTTGATTAATTTGTTTAAGCAGCTCAGGGAAACACTGATTTATGTTTACCAGTTTATTAAAGGAGATGATAAAGGATATAGATGAACATCCAGATGAAAAGAGGGATAGTGTGAGGTCTGTGAGGGATCTAAGAGCAGGGGCTACTGTCCCTGTGCATTTTGGGGTGTATCAATAGTCCCCATGTGGATATGTTCCCCAGAATAGAAGCTCTCTGAACCTTGTATTATTAGGACTTTCTGCATTCTTCCTGACAGTAGGCATGATCAGTTGTAAACTCCATTTCCAGCCCCTCGCCCCTCCTGAAAGAGTATGATTAGATCTGAACATTCCAACATTATAATCTGGCTGGGGCTTTCTGGTGACAGCCCCCTTCCAGGAGCCACCAGAATCACCTCATTAGAACAAAGTTGCTTCCAGTGCTCTTATCACTTAGGAAATTTCAGGAGTGTCAGGAACCAGAAAACAGCATGTGAGTGTGCGTGCAGGGTTGTATGTGTAGGGGGAATGTAGTATCTCACAGATACACTTTAGGACTTTTAAGAAAATTTATAATAAATGAAAATTTATCAGTAAATTTAGTTTTAATGGTCTAGACTATTTTTTAAAATTCCTTTTGTTAGTTGCTAGTGATTCAAAGTGAATAGAGATTTCCTTTTATGTTGTATTTACATTCTGGAAAGCCACTCATAGAGTATTCTGTGCTTATCTTACTCTTTATAGATCTTCCATAATAATACTTTGAGCTAGGATTATAGGCAACTTTTTCCTTCTCTTATAATTCTTGTTTTGTTTTTTTTGTTTGTCTGTTGTATCTGGATAGGATTTCTAACAGGAGTGAGGCAAGAGGCCTCCTTGTTTTACCTAATTTGGGGGGGAAAGGTCTTACTTTCCATCATTTATTTGTATGTCCTTTAATGAACATTTTTTTTCAGTGTGTTTGTTCTCAGGCTCTGCAGGTTCCACCCATTCCTAAACTGCTAAGGGTTCTCCTGTGGATGCACGTGGACTGGGATACATCAATGTCAGATGTTGTGATGTTGTTCCTTTAAGATGTTATTGTGATAAAATATAATTGACTTCAATTATAAAATACAGTGTATATAGAAAATACACAAGCGACTGCACAGCCAACTACACAACCTGAAGTGAACACCCATGTAAGGACAGGTGGGCCAAGAAATGGATGAAACACTCACACTAGACACCCCACTTGAAAGAACTCTCACAGACAAGTCTTTCCAGGTGAAGCATATGGGGTAGGCAAAAGTAGGTTTACAGTTGTTTGTATAGAAAAATACAAATAAATAATAGTACAAGAATAAACTGTGTTTTCTGTACTCACAACTGTAAACCTACTTTTGTCCACTCCCATGTATGCTTGCACCCCTAAGTCGGTGTATTTTATTTTTGCCCATATTTTCTGAGTGCACATGGCATCATACTGTGTGTCCAATTGTGTGTCAGGTTTCTTCACAGTTTTGTTTTACCCCATGGAATGGTAGCTAACTTGTTGCTTTGCACTGTTCCCTGATAGGACTATAACATTTTCATTTTTGGATTCTTTTGGTAGTGGTCACATGGGTGGCTTCATGGTATTTTGTTATGACAAGTCTTTCTAGCAACATGATTGGATGCCTTAGGCATTCAGATGGCTTAGGCTTGTCTTCTCTAAAGTTCCTACATTGGACCCCTGTTCCTCTCCCAGAGCCTTGTTCCGCACCTCCTCTATTTTATGGTTGTCTTTGCGGGGCTGGATCAACCCCAGACCCACATTCAGAATGGGTTTAGATGTCCAGACGATGCCACATGCACCATGAGGCTAAGAAAATGGTGGCAATCTGGGGAGATGGAGGCAGGTATGAGCTCCTGTGGGGGCTCAGAGGAAGAGTGGGTGGGGAGTCTAGTGGCTGAGGATGTATGAAGCTTCTTCCACCCACCAGGATCACAGGACATGTGGCACTTGTGGGCCTCTTTATCGGTTCGCCTAAAATGGGCCAGGCAGCGAAGAGGATGGGGTTTGGAGAGCTGCTCCCAGTCACACCACAGATCACATCACAAATGGAGCCATCCCGATGTATGGTGATGCCTGATGTGTGCCCCATCTCTTGAATCAAATTCCAATTTGGCTGAGTGAATTTTAAAAGCCAAGTGTCCAAAGGACATATTTTAGTCAAGACCAGCACACATGGGGGTCCGCTCCTCCCAGGGTTTTGGAGAGACAGGAAAATGTGTCAGCAGTCTGAGCTCTTAAGATTTCAACACCATTATTGACTGGTTAAAGTCCTGCCTTGTTGCTGAGTTACGTGTGCAGCCTTGCCAGGGTTCTCTACCACACAAAACAAAACCCATTTAGGAAACAGCCCCCCTGCTGGCTAAAAAATAGTCTGCAGCCATTTGGTCATCAGCTCCATGGCCCCCAGGAGACTTGTCCTGCATGGATAGCATCTGAAGGTTAGTAGTCTGCTGTATGGAGTTGGCATGTTTCAAGCATTTCCTAAGTGTTACCTGTGCTTATCTATTTCCTAAGCATTATCTGAGGGTCCATCCTCAGGTGGGAGATGCCACAGGTCCAGGCTTGCCTCTATCCTGTCTATGCCAGTTCTTTTCAGGGAGTGTCCTGCAGGACACCAGAATCAGGCAGCTGAAGCCTGAGAGAGCCTGGTCCCCAGCAGGGCCAGGGAATGGCCAGCACTCTGATGGTGTGGAGCACTTGAGGGAAGTTCCTTTCATCTGATAATCATGGGCAACACACGGCCCTCATCTTGATGCGTAGACACCCGGAAGCATGAGAGGAGGCTCAAAGGGGAGAAGGCTGGAAGGGGGTCACCGTTTGCCTGAGATTACTGAATTTGGGAAGATTCCAGAATCTTATGTCACCTCAAAGTGGGCTGATGGTGAAGTACCCAAGTAAGACCCAGCAAGTGGTAACCCTGCTTTTAAAGCAGTGGATGCTCCAAATATGAGGTTTGGTCCTTCCCTGGGCTGGTTTGTAAAATAATTGCCAGAAATTTTAACGATGTGGCAGGACCTTAAGTTTTGTGGGATGCAGTGGTTCCCCCCTGAATGGAAAGTTCTTTGACAGGTTAAGGGAACTGCCTTCCCAGTCTAGGTCTTCTAGGGCTGGAGTTAAGTCCCTAAAATGCCAAGTCCCTCTTTCTCTCCCAAAGCCAGTGTCCCTTCTTTTTTTAAAATTTAATTTTATTGTTGTTGTATTACATCCATCCCCTTTTTGCTCCCCTATGTCCAGTGTCCCTTCTTTACTCATAATGTCATCAGTTAACTTGTCCCATGTGACTTTTTCAGAAGCTGCTGTATTTTAATGGTTTCAAATCTTATTTAATATATTTTGAGCTTATTATGCATGGTATCAGAAGGTGGTCTAGTTTCACTTTGTTTTATGCAGCTGCTCAATTTTCCCAACACCATTTATTGAATAGACTGTCTTAACCCCATTGTAAGTTTTTGCCTTCTTTGTCAAATATTAATTGACCATAAAGGTATGGGTTTATTTTTGGGCTCTTGATTCTCTTCCATTGATCTGTTGGTTCAACCAAAAACCCCTAAGTATTTTTTCCATGAAATAAAAAACAAAAACCACCTTTTTCATTTTCACCAATAACTTTATTGATTTGGATATTCTGAGTATGTCAGGTATCTCCTATGTGGTATAATGTTGATTGTTCTCACATAATGTTGCGATTTGATTGCTGTCAACTTCAACTGGTTTACCTGAACATGGAGCATCATCCAATGATAAATCTCCAGCACAAAACTTTGCAAACTACTTTTGACACGTTCAACCAGTTACAGTACCTTCTTCATGCACTGCACAAATCTTTCCTTGCATTTCAGTTGCATTTACCTTTCTTTAAATAGTAAAGCATAATATGCCAACAATGTTGCCTATTTTTCCATCTTTCATATTAAACTGGCTATACAAAACTTCACCAATTTTGATGTTTTTTAATGCATGCTGCTAGGACATCTGTCACAATACAATCTAATAAAACTGCTTCTAATGAAGTTAAAGACAACTGAGTGCTACTAGAGCCATCTTACAGAAAAACCAAATGAATTTTTTGGCCAACCCACTATAAATCTGTTTTTATACCAGTACCATGCAGTTTTCATTATTATGACCTTATAGTATAATTTGACAGCAGGTTAGAGTGATTTCTACAACTTTGTTCTTTTTCTCCTCAATGTTGCTGTTGCTATTTGGGGTCTTTAGTAGTGCCAAATAAATCTTTGCAGTATTTGTTCTAGCTCTGTAAAATAAGCCATTGGTATTGTGATAGGAATTGTGTTGAATATGGTATATAGATTGTTTTGGGTAGGATGGACATTTTTTTCCTAAAGATTATTTATTATTTTTCAGAGAGAGGGGAAGGGAGAGAGAGGCAGAGAGGGAGGGAGACATCAATGTACAGTTGCCTTTCACCCGCCTCCAGCTACGGACTTGGCTGGAGACCTGACCTGCAATCTGGTTATGTGCCCTGGCTGGGAGTCAAACCAGCGACCCTTGGGTTCGCAAGCTGGCGCCTTATCCACTGTGCCACCAGCCAGGGCCAGGATGGACATTTTAATGATATTTTTTTCTATTCATGAACACACTATATACCTCCACTTATTTTTATCTTATTTAATTTCTATCTTAACTCATAATTTTCAAAGTACAGGTTTTTTTTACATCCTTGGTTAAATTTTTCTCAGGACTTTTTTTTTTTTTAAATACAACTGTAAATGGGATTTTTAAAAAGTTTCCCCTTTGTCTTAATGATTAGTGTATCAAAATACACTGATTTATGAGTATTTATTTTGTATTCTGCTACTATACTGAATTACTTTATCAGTTTTAGTAGTTTTTCATGGAATCATTAGGGTTCTCTAAATACAGTGTCATGTCATCTGGAAATAGTGACAATTTTACTTCTTCCTTCCTAATTTGAATGTTTTTTGTTTATTCTTCTGAGTCTTGCAGCTAGGAATTCCAGTTCTGTGTTAAATAAGATTGGTGAAAGCAGACATCCCTGTATTATTTCTTATCTTACAGGACACACTTTTAGCTTTTGCTCATTGAGTTGGCTGTGGGTTTGTTACATGTGGCTTTTATTATGCTGTGGTGTGTTCCCTCTATTCCCACTTTGCTGGGAATTTTTATTATCAATGGGTGCTGGATTTTTTCAAATGCTTTTCCTGCATCTATTGATATGAGCATATGATTTTTCTATTCTTAATATTTTGTATATGGTGTATCATATTTATTGATTTGCAGATATTGTAACAACCTTGCCTACCTGGGATAAATTCCACTTGATCATGGTGTACTATCTTTTTAATGTATTGCTGGATCTGGTTTACTAATATTTTGTTGAGGATTTTAGCATCTATTATTCATCAGGGATATTGGCCTATAATTTTCTTATGTTGTGGTGTCTATATCTGGTTTTGGAATTAGAAAAATGCTGACCTTATAAAGTGAACTGGGAGTATTCCCTCCTCTTGAATATCTTGGAATAGTTTGAGAGGGGTAGGTGTTAATTCTTCTTTGAATGTTGGGAGGTTTTTAAAAAATTATTGCATCAGTTGTAATTGGCCTATTCAGACTTTTCTGATTCTTACTGATACAGTTTTGGGAAATGGTATGTGTCTAGGAATTTATCCGTTTCATTCAGATCATCCAATTTGTTGACATATATTTGCAATAGTTTCTTACAATCCTTTGTATTCCTATTGTGTCAATTATTATCTTCTTTCATTTCTGATTTTATTTTATTTGGGTCCTCTTTTTTCTTAATGAGCCTGGTTAAAGGTTTGTCAATCTCATTTATCTTTTCAAAGAACCAGCTCTTGGTTTCATTGTATTGTTTTTTAGACTCTATTTCATTATTTCTTTTTTTTTTAAGATTTTATTTATTATTTTCAGAGAGGGGAAAGGAGAGAGGCAGAGAGGGAAAGAGACATCAGTGTGTGGTTGCCTTTCACCTGCCTCCAGCTACGGACCTGGCTGGAGACCTGGCTTGTAACCTGTATTTCATTATTTCTGCTCTGATCTTTATTATTTCTTCAACCCACTTTGGGCTTTTCTTGTTCTTTTTCTAGTTCTTAAAAGTATAAATTTAGGGTGTTTATTTGAGATTTTTCTCATTCCTTGAGGTAGGCTTATAAATGCTATGAGTTTTCCTCTTAGGACTGCTTTCACTGTGTCCCATAGATTTAGAGTAGCTGTGTTCTCATTTTAATTTTTTTCAAAGTATCTTTTGATTTCTCTATTAATCTTGTTAACCCATTCATTGTTTAGTAACATGTAATTTTGCTTCCATATCTTTGTGTTTTTTAGTTTCTTTTTCTTGATTGATTTCTAAGAAGTTTCCTATCAATATGGTCAGAGAAGATGCTTGATATGGTTTCAGTCTTCTTAATCTTATTAAGACATGTTTTGTTTCCTAACATGTGGTCTGTTCTAGAAAATGTTCCAGATGCACTTCAAAAGAATGTATATTCTGCTGCTTTGAGGTGAAATGCTCTGAAGATATCAATTAAATCTATCTGATGATGTCTGATGCTGACCACTAAATGTGTTGGTTCTGGGGCCTCTTCAGATCTCTGGTGCAGATCAATGGTAGATGCTGCCTGTGACTGGCCCTGGGCAGCCTGTTTAGAGCTACAAAATAATTCCGTTTTGAGACTGGGTGTGCATGGGAAGGAGCAAGCTGTGCAACAACACTGGCTTCCACCGGCCAGTCCAGAGTCCAGGAGCAACAAAAGGCCTGTGGTACCCCTTAAAACTGCCTCCGCCTGCCAGCTACCTGTTAGACTCAGGAAAAAATGGTCCCCATCCTAGAGCCACACAATTCAGTCTGTCCCAGATTCTGTTGGGAGCCCAAGCTCAGCACGGTGGGGCTGCTGGGAGTTGGGAGGGTGGGGCTAGTGAATCTCCTGTGATGGGGAGCGCCCACTAGGTTTGGGAGGAGGGAGGAGTGGCCCCCACCTCAGAGCTACACAGCTGTCACTGGCACCCCAATACCTGGACTTCTGTACCCCTGCCCAGGTGGCTGACTCTTCCGCAAGTGTGAGCTTCACAGGGAGGAGCAATGGAATGCAGAGGGTGGGCTGGGCTGTGGTATTCCCTCAAGGTGATGTCATAAAGAGGGGAGTGTCTGTGGTGTGGGAGAGGGACTCAGAACCAGGATCCTGGTGGCTGTTGCTTCGCCCTCTCCCCAGAGCCTCAACCTTGGTCTCTCCTCACAGGACTTTAGTCCACTTTGCTGGAGCTCCGGTGATTGACTGTGAACAGGATTTTGTGTTGGCCCTTTAAGAGGGGTCTGCCTTTAGTAGACTTGTGCCTCTTCCTGGGAGACGGAATCTTTGCTGACTTTCACAGCCAGATGTTATACGGGTACCTTTTCCCAGCTCCGGTGCTCTGGGCTGGGGAGGCTTCAAGTGGGAACCTTTGCAGCTGAGATATCTATCCCTGCAGAATCTCGGCCGCCACCCAGGGGAGTGGGCCCAGCCCTTTTTGTGCCTGCCCTACCTACCAGTCTCAATGTCGCTGCTTCTGTCCATCCTCGTTACAAGATTTCTGTTCAGCTAGAATTCAGTTTGATTACAGCTAGTTATTCAGGTTGGTTATTATATATTTTAATTATAATTCCAGTTTGGTTCTGGGAGGAGGTGAGTGTAGCTTCCATTTACTCTGCCATCATCTTGGATCAATTCTGTGCTTCCATTAAAAAAAAAAAAAATATATATATATATATGTGTGTGTGTGTGTGTGTGTGTATGGACAAATGAAGGGAGGGAGAAAGAATAGAACAGACCTATCAATGTGTGCTTACCTCTTGCACACCTACAACCCAGGCATGTGCCCTGACCAGGAACCTCGCGAGCTGTTAACCCTCTGGTTCACACGCCAGCGCCCAATCCACTGAACCACACCAGCCAGGGCTGTCCTTCAATTTTAAGTGACACATTTTACTTTTTGTTTTAAATGTTTTCTCCTTGTCTTTGACATTCACCATTTTCACTGTGATGATCTGTTTGTGGATAATTTTGCAACTTTATAATCTTCAGAGATCACTGAGTGTCTGGATGTGTAGGTAGGTTTATCACAAGGAGTTGATGGTCCCCTGTGTAAAGTATCTCTAGGGCCACCCTCAGGTATGAAGGTTCACTGCAATAGCTCACAGAGGATTTATTTCAGAAAAGTGGTTATACACAGTTCATTACAGAGGACGGACACATTAAAATTAATGATGGAAAAAAGTACATAGGGTGAAAACCAGTAAAAACCAGGTTCAAATTTCAGTTGTTCCTTTCAGTGGATATCCAGGCACAGAGCTGAATGTGTAACAACATGTTTGAAAAATTACTAACTAGGGGACCTCACCCAAGCCTTGGGGTCTGGGGTTTTTACTGAGTGTTGGCCACATAAGCATGGGATACCGTGTGACTGATCTTCACCACTCAGTGCTCAGCTCCTCCAGAAGCCTATGATACAGTGTGCCCAAGTGTGGACAAGACAGACATTGATCATAAGTCATTGTCAGCATAAATGCTACCATGGCCCAAGGCCCCAGCCATACACACATACTCTCAGTGGCAGCTGATTCCAAGGGGACCATACACTTCCTCCCAGGAGCCAGTCAAGGGTCAGTCCTGAACAAGTCAGTGTTTGGACAACTCAGACTTGTTGAGTTAGCCTTTTCCTGCATAGTTTCAAATGAAAGCATTTGTTTCATTTACATATCATCTCTCTGGACCCTGCAATAGCTAGAGTCAAGTTAAGAGTGTTAGTGGTGCTGTTCACTCTATTAGGAAGCAAGTGTGAGCTGTCAGAGGAGACCCCTGTCCCTAGTGCTTTCATACTTATTCATCCCCCTGACCACATTTGGGTATTGCAGGACTCAGTGGTGTTTGCGGATGTGGCTGTGGACTTCACCCTGGAGGAGTGGGCTTTGCTGGACTCTTCTCAGAGGAACCTCTACAGAGATGTGATGCTGGAAAACTTCCAGAACCTGGCCTCAGTGGGTAAGGGTAATATCATCATGTCACCAAGTCATTTAGTGAGCAAATGTTTCTCATCAGTGCTGTCCAAGATCTGACATGCAGAAAAGGAGTAATTGGTAAATGAGACCAAGATGGTCACAGCCACCATGGACCTAAAATCTAATGATGTTTCCACATTGAAAATCTGGGTATTAAAGTAAGACTTTGTTCATCTTGTTTTTGTTTTTTATTTAAAAGCATTTTATTTAAATTCTCATAACTTTAAAAGTTTTCACATGGACTTTTAAAAATAGCCAATTAACTAATTTTTAATTTTAAGTTTCTGAGAAGCAGATTATTAATAAGCATTGATGTGTGATTGCAAAGCAGTAGAAACCTGTCCTTCAGATGTGAAAGTGTTTGTGTTGGTGTTATTATCAGTGATCAGTGCAGTTTAAATAAACATTATTACTAACAATTTTACAGGCTGAGGAGATTTTAGACCAAATAAAAATTTAAACTATATATACATATTTTAAAGATTTTATTTCATTATTTCTAGAAAGAGGGGAAGGGAGGGAGGCAGAGAGGGAGAGAGACATCAATGTAAGGTTGCTTTTCACCTGCCTCCAGCCACAAACCTGATTGGGGACCTGGTTTGCAACCTTGTTATGTGCCCTGGCTGGGGAATCGAACCTGTGACTTTTGGGTTTGCAGGCCGGTGCCTTAACCACTGTGCTACCAGCCAGGGCTAAACTATATTTAAGGCTGCCCATAAAACATCCATATCAAATGCATAAGAATGTCTTTGGAGCCATGGCTGGTGGCTCAGTGGATAAGGCACCACCTGCCAACCCAAAGGTCGCTGGTTTGATTCCCCAGCCAAGGCACATAATCAGGTTGCAAGCCAGGTCTCCAGCCAGGTCCTTAGCCGGAGGCAGGTGAAAAGCAACCATACATTGATGTTTCTCTCCCTCTCTGCCTACCCCCTATCCCTTCTCTCTAAAAAACAGTAAAATCTTTAAAAAAAAAGAAAAGAAAAAAGAATGTCTTTGGAAGAAAAAGATGATGCTAACCACTGATTTTATGTGCTTTTTAAAAATGCCTATAAAACTTCTAATATTTTGTTTGTATTTTACTACATTACTGTTTGTCTTGGTTTAAAGGATTTGGAGGTTCTTTGGTGTTATTAATGTGGGTATAATTTTTATGGGTCATTTTGGTTCACAGAGGATTTTCTTGTTTGATGCTTTGTGATAAATCTTTAGGGAATTACCCATCGTTTTGACCCCTCGTGCCTGTCACTGATGAAGTCTTGAAAACACTAAACTCCTCAATGTTTTCTGTGCTCAGAAATGTCTTCCTTATTCCTTAATGTATTTATTTATTTTGTTTCAGATAATGAGACATTGTTTACAGCCAGTTGGCCCGTTACTCAGCAGGATATGTATGAGGAAAATATATCTAACAAACAGAAAATAGTAAAATTCACAAGAAATAATTCTTGTACCTACATTTTAGCGAAAAATGGGGAAGACCAGAGCATTGAGGATGAGCAACAAAGCGACGGGAGACCTCTGAGGTGAGGTGCCTTCCAAGGAGAAAGTAGTAGTATCCCAGAACAGAATCTTAGTATGTCACAGAGTCGTAGCTCTATTTTGTTAAGTCAATTTGCTTATTCACATGGAGTTAACAAAAAATAAAATTTTAAATTTAAACTAGACATTGTTTGAAACAATTCAGTTAGAAACAATTATATAAAAATCCTACCGACAGCAAATAGCATGTGAATTGAGAACATACCTGAAGTCTCTTCCACAGTGTTTAGTTTATTCAATTTCCAGACAATTTAGAAAGGCCAGGAAAATTTCCCAAATACTGAAATGCGGTTATATACTTACTAATTGTTAATTTAAAAAATCACTAATAAACATACTGTTAATAAAGTGGTTCTTACTTTTAACAGGAATCATATGGTGGACAGGTTCTGTGAACATAATGATGGAAATCAACATGGAGAAACCTTCATTCACATTTCCAATCTTAATCTGCACAAAATCATTTCCATGGGAATAAAACCATATGAATGCACTAAGTGTGCAAAAGGCTTCATGCATCTTTCTTCCCTTAAGAAGCATGTTAGAGCTCACCGTGGACATAAACCATTTCAGTGTCAGGAATGCAAGCAGGGCTGCATTTGTGCCTCACATCTAGGAACTCACACTGGGGAGAAACCCTATGGATGTAAATTATGTGGGAGAACCTTTCCTTATTTCTACTACCTCACTCGACACATCAGGATGCACACTACAGAGAAAAATTATGAATGCCAGCAGTGTGCAAAATCCTTCAATGAGCTCTCCAGTCTTACTAAACACATGAGAACTCACACAGGAAAGAAGCTGTATAAATGTCAGGAATGTGGAAAAGCCTTCATTTATCCCTCAGAACTTCTAAGGCATATGATAACACACACTGGGGTGAAGCCCTATGAATGTAAAACATGTGGGAAAACTTTTCGTCATTCCTATTCCCTAACCCGACATGTAAAGATTCACACGGCAGAGAAAACCTATGAATGTAAAAAATGTGGGAAAGCATTCAGTTGGCCTGAAACCTTTCAAGATCATATGAGGACACATACTGGAGAGAAACTCTATACCTGTGAAAGCTGTGGGAAAGCTTTCAGTTCTCCCAAGTCCTTCCAAGGTCACGTGAGAACTCACACTGGAGAGAAACCTTACAAGTGTAAACAGTGTGGAAGAGCCTTCACTTGGTCCTCAAACTTTCAAGAACATGTGAGAATTCATACTGAAGAGAAACTGTATAAATGTGACAAATGTGGGAAAGCCTTCAATTCTTCTAGATCTTTTCAAGGTCACATGAGAACCCACACAGGAGAGAAGCCTTATAAGTGTATACAGTGTGGGAAAACCTTCAGTTGGTCCTCATCATTACAAAAACATGGGAGAATGCACACTGGAGAGAAACCACACAAATGTAAACAGTGTGGAAAAGCTTTCAAGTGGCCCTCATCCTTTAGAAACCATGTGAAAATGCACACTGGATAGCAACTCCATGAACGCATGTAATTCTAAAAAGCTTTGGGTTAAGACATTCTTTCTAGACAGGAATCTTAAAATTGTAGATCATTTACTTATTATATAATGCTCCAGGAAATTCGCACCAGGAAAGAAATATTATAGAAGTTATAAATGTGGAAGTTTGTCAACATCTCATTTTTAAATGGGTCATTAAATGATCATTTTCCAATTCTTTCAGAAATAAATGTTTATGTAAGAACTAATTCTCTTAAGTCTCCTTTCAGCCATAGTATAGAGGTTGGAATAGTGTTTTTTTTCCAGTTAATACCCATTTTCTATTTTCATTTGGAAGTTTATTGGACCTATAGTGATTTGAAATATGCTTTAAATATTATAATAAGTTTAAATTTTATGTGGTGTTGTAGCGGAAGTGCCTTACATTAAACTTCTCTCCTTGCATTGTAATACTTGACAGTAAGTTTTTTTTTGTTGTTTCTTTAAGATTTTATTTCATTATTTTCAGAAAGAGGGGAAGGGAGAGAGGCAGAGAGGGAGAGAGACATCAATGTGTGGTTGCTTTTCACCTGCCTCCAGCCACAGACCTGACTGGAGACCTGGTTTGCAACCTTGTTATGTGCCCTGGCTGGGGAATCAAACCTGCGACCTTTGGGTTTGCAGGCCGGTGCTTTATCCACTGTGCTACCAGTCAGGGCAGTAAGTTTTTGATGAACAGGGCCTCCATCTCAGAGACTGCCATCTCAAGCATTCAGTCAGCTATATGACACAGCTACTAATAAAACAACTACCTACATGATCAGGCCACCCTGACCATGAAATTTTCCTTCCAAAAAGTCTTGGGTGAACTAGGTAAGTGACCACTTAACTATACTTTTCTCTTCCCTTAACCTAATTTCTGCGCTTAATCTTAACTTTGTCAATAGATTAACCCATGAAATCCCAGGCACCTGACTCTTGACCCCAAGAAATGGCAGAGTCTGAAGTCTACATTCTCTCCCCACAACCTCATTGTACAGCCCTCAGGCATACTTGTGTACTTTCCAAGACTTGTAAGAAATTTTGTTCTTTTAAGTTCCGATGGTGTTTTTGCTGAAATGTATCTTACAATTGTAAGACTGCAAGAGCTGGATCAGCCCCAGAAAAAGTCTGTAGGGGCTTATCACAACAGTATTTGTTCAGGTGAGCGATTTAGGCATTCCTAGCTGATAACATCTCTCTCAATAGGCTGAATTCAACAGAACAGCAGTTTGACAATTTTTTTTGGTAAGTAAAATATCATGAGAACAACCATGTACTATCCTTCAGCTCTCTCCTGTTGCACACACATTGCTAGAAATTTGTTTATCTTTTATGGGCCACTTACTATATAAATGGTCAGGAAGCCCTGGCTGATGGTACAGTGGGTAAGACCCTGCGAACCTAAAGGTCTCTGATTCAATTCCCAGCCAAAGCACATAACCAGGTTGCAAGCCAGGTCTCCAGGTGAAAGGCAACCACACATTGATGTTTCTCTCCCTCTCTGCCTCTCTCCTTTCCCTTCTCTCTAAAAATAATAAAAGTTTTATTAAAAATTTAAAATAAATGATCAGGGAAAAGGAAAAGGGGGTGGAGGCTACAAAAGGCCATTCTGAAAATTTTTGAAAATATTTCTGAACAATTTTTAAATAGAATGTCATTCTCTAAGTTGAATCAAAACTATTTTGTGTAAAAATGTTTATTTTTCTTCTATACACTCCTTTCAGGGGAAAGGTGTGGATGAAGAAGCGGATGATTTTTTTAACTTAACTTTTTATAGAGGGGAAGGGAGGAAGAAAGATGGAGAGAAATATTGATGTGTGAAAAATACATAAATCAGTTGCGTCTTGGGTGCCTAGCCTGCAATCCAGGCAAGTGCCCTGACTGGGAAGTCAAACTGGTGACCTTTTGGTTTGCAAGCCAGCAATCAGTCCACTGAGTCACAGCAGCCATGGCCAGGGGATGATTTTTTTTTTTTTAATGTAATGTTAAGATTTTTATTTATTTTAAAATTTTTAAAAAAGATTTTTAGAGAGAGGGGAAGGAGAGAGGGGGAGAGACATCAATGTATGGTTGCCTTTCACCTGTCTTCAGCTAAGGACCTGGCTGGAGACCTGGCTTGCAACCTGGTTATGTGCCCTGACTGCGAATAGAACCAGTGACCTTTGGGTTCACAGGCTGGCACCTTATTCACTGTGCCACCAGCCAGGTAATGTTAAGATTTTTAAACAGGATAACAAGTCTGGCATATGGAGGTGATGGGGCAAGGCAGAAGCCATTGTTAATCTTGCTTTTCAGAATCCTTGCTGGAAACCCCCCTCTACCTAAAAGAAATCCTCCCCAACCACATACACACACTGCCGCCTTTCCAAACTACTGTGAGTGCTTTGAGTGCAAACGGACATTCTCAGCCTTTATTACACCAGACCTGGGACAAAAAAAAAAACAAAAAAAAAAAAAAACACCTAAGCTATCAAAAAGATAATTAGAGCAGAGATAAAATACAGTAGAAAAATAGACAAAAACAATAAAGCCTCAAGTTGGTTCTTTGAAAAGATCAAAATTGACAAACCTTTAGCTAGACGGATTTAAGGGGAAAAAAGACTCAAATTACTAAAATCGGAATTGAAAGTGAGGACATTACTACTGAAACTACACAAATAAAAAGGATAATGGAGTAGTGTGAACAATTCTGAATGCCAACAATTAGGTAATCTACACAAAACAGGCAAACTCCTGGAAACACAAATTCCACCAAATACTATATTATGAAGAAATAAACAGCTCTATAACTAGTGAGATTGAATCAGTAATAAAAATGTCACAACAAAGAAATGCCCAAGATCTGATGGTTTCACTGGTGAACCATACCAAACATTTAAAGAACCAATAGTAATCTTTTTCATCTTTTCCAAAAAATTGAAGAGGAAAGGACACTTCCTAACTCATATAAGGAAAGACCCTGATTGCAAAGGCAGACAGACTCTATAACAAAAGAAAAACAGCATAAATACCAAAATTTAATGCCAGAATCAAACAAAATACTAGTGAACAGAATTCTGCAGTTTATTAAAGGAATTATACACCAAGAATAAAGATTTATTCCTGGATTGCAAGGATGGTTCAACATAAAAAATTTGACAATGTCATGTGTGCATCAACAGAATGGAAAAAACATTTGTTTGTATAAAATATTTTCATGGGCCCTGGCTGGTAGCATAGTGGATATGGTGCTGGCCTTGGAACCCAAAGGTCACTGGTTCGATTCCCCATCCAGGGCACATAACCAGGTTGCAAGCCAGGCCTCCAGCCAGATCTGTGGCTGGAGGCAGGTGAAAGGCAACCATACATTAATTAAAAAGAAAAAAAAAATTTTTTTTCATGATAATCAGCATTATAGCAGAGTGAAAAGACCCTTTTATGTCTCCCTTTCAAGTCACAAGTCATACAACTACAACTCAACAAAAGATCCTTTACTCAACACTCACACATGTGTGAATGATTCATGCAGTGAGACATCTGAAGGTGGGGATATCTGAACACAAAGGAGATGGGTCAAGGGGAAGGACAAAGACAGGCTACAGATGCAGTCCAGTTCTTACAGATGCAGCCCAGTGCCCGGCACAGCCCTAGCCACCATGGTACAAGTGGAGGAGTTGTCCTGCAGCCCTTCAACGGCAGCCCACACGTGAGGGGCAGAAACAATATTGCCATCTGAGTAGCCATTGCCTGTTATGACTGAACCCAGTTATAGGTGAAGACACCGCAGCACAGCGGTGTGGTATCTGCAGACTAGCCAGAAGCAAAGCCAAATTCACAAATGCCTCTGCTCACCCCTGACCCCCCCTATCGCAGCTGACCTGGATAGAGGCAGAACCTCATAGAGGCAGCAGAAATACCTCTAATAGCACAGGCCACTGGGACACCTGGTAACATGGAGGCAGTTCTAGGAACTTGCAGGTCCAGGGCCCTGCCACATCCCATCACAGGAGTGACAGGCACCTTGAGAACAAGGTTGCCCAGACACAGAGAGGAACTCCCACCACTTCAGGGATTACAGGGTACTTTCCATGACTGAGCTAACACTCCCACCAAGATCTCAGAGGTGCCAGTGATGCAGGTAAGAGAAAAGAAAACCTTGTGCTATAGTACCGTCTATTGGAAAACAAAAGAAAGATCTATTAACCTGCTGAATTGTTAACAGCAAAATAGTACTTACAAAAGAAAAGAGTCCACTACCTCAAATCTGCAGGCAGAGAAGCAATCCACTGAAGTACCGTGAATTACCCACAAAAGTACTATGAATAAACAAGGTAACAAGGCAGCTTGGAAAGAAAATGAAAAGTCTCCAGAAATCAGACTCAAAGACCTGAAGACTGTGGATATAAATGAGAGAATTTAAAATGACAGCTCTGAAAAAATGCAGTGATATACAAGGAGATAAAAAGGCAGTTCAAGGAGCTTAGGAATAATATCAACAAACAAAAGTAGTTTACCCAAAAGATGAAACTATAGAAAAAGAAACAAATTCTGGAGCTGAAGAAGTCAATAACTGAGATGAGAAATGCATTAAAAAACGGACTAGATAAAATAAGTGAGCTCAAGGACAGAAATCTAGAATGACTCAGAGAAGAGAGAACTATGTGTCAGTCTTCATAAATTTATTGAGACATGTTTTGTGTCTTGGGGTGGTCTATCTTAGAAAATATCCCGTGTGCACTTGAAAAGAATGTATATTCTGCTGCTTTTGGCTGAAATGCTCTGAAGATATCAATTACATACATCTGGTCTAGTGAGTCATTTAAGTCCACTGTCATGATTTTATGTCTGGATGATCTATCTATTGACATCAACAGAGGGTTAAAGTGCCCTACTATTATTACCATTGATTTCTACCTTTGTATCCATCAATATTTGATTTGTATATTAGGTGCTCCTTTCTTGGGTTCATAAATGTTTGATTTTATCTTCTTGCTGGATTAATTCCCCTTATCACTGTGAAATATCCTTTTATAGTCTTTGTTTTAAATTCCATTTTATCTGAAATAAGTATTTCTACCCAGACCTTTTTTTGTTTCCATTTCCATCTCATTACTTTTCATCTTTGTATCTTGTGATCTGAAATGAGACTCCTGTAGATAGCATGTGTGTGATTGTTTTCTTATTCATTCGGCCACCCTATGTTTTTTTTTTGGGAGGGGTGCTGGGTACAGTGAACTTTATTGATGATGCATGACAAGGTATGGTTCCCTGAGCCCCTCCCCTTCTTCAGAGGGTCTGGGATGAAAACTGGAGGTCTCATATGTTGGGGGACCAATTTGGGGCAAGGGCTCCCAAGCAGCTGAGAATCTCTTTTCCTCTCACTGGGACTGTTGGTCCAGGGGGCTTACTCCTTGGAGACAGTGTAGATCATAAGGTCCACCACCCTGTTGCCAAATTCATTGTCATACCAGGAAGTAAGCTTGACAGTGATCATTGAAGGCAATGCCAGCCCTAGCATCAAAGATGGAGGGATGGGTGTCATATCTAAAGTTGCATTGCAGGAGACAACCTGGTCCTCAGTATAGCCCAGGATGCTCTTGAGGGGGCCCTCTGATGTCTGTTTCACAATATCCTTGATATTATCATATTTGGCAGCCTTCTGTAGGTGGCAGGTCAGATCCACAATGAACACATTGAAGGTCCCCACATGGAAGGCCATGCCAGTGAAATTCCTATTTCAGCTCAGGGATGACCTTGCCCGCAGCCTTGGCATCCCCAGTAGATGCAGGGATGATGTTATGGGCAACCCCTCGGCCATCACACATCTTCCCAGAGGGGCCATTCATGGTCTTCTGGGTGACAGTGATGGCATGGACTGGGGTCATGAGTCCCTCCACAATGCCAAAGTTGTCATGGATGACCTTGGTCAGGGGCACCAAGCAGTTGGTGGTATAGGAAGCATTGTTGACAATCTTGAGGGAGTTGAAATACTTGTCATGGTTCACACCCATTACATAGCATCCACAGAACAGGATAATGACCCTCTTGCCTCCATCCTTCAAGTGAGCCCCAGCCTTCTCCAAGGTGGTGAACATACCAGTGGACTCCACAACATATTTAGTACCAGCATCACCCCATTTGACATACATGCATATATATATATATTATCTCCTTGAATGGGTTAATTGATGACTATAAATATAAGTAACTCCTCAAAATAAAATAGTTCCCACACAGATCACTATACAAATTGAGCCTTTCTCAGAATCCACACTTACTGTCTGATGCTAAGTTCTGGGCATACCTCATATACTTTATATTTTAAGCTCAAAGCAAATGATTATTCTCCACATTAATCTGAGCACTGTAGCATTGCCCTTGGGTCCTCACATTCTGCTACCAACCTGCTTATTCACACCTGTTCCTTTGACGCTCCTCCAGAGTTACCCCTATTTTGCATATAGTATGTCTGTCTTTTAGATTCTAGTGTAAAAGCTAATTTCCAAAAAAAAAAAAAAAACACTTAAGATGGTGTCATAGGAAGACATGGCTAGCCTCTTCCCATGACCACATCAAAATTACAACTAAAATATAGAACAACCCTCAGCCAGAACTGTCAGAAATCAAGCTGAATGCCTGTCTGACAACAACTGAATTAAAGAGACCACATCTTATCCAGACAGGTAGGAGGGGTACAAACATGGAACAAGCTGTCCCATACCCACATGTTGGGGATAAAAATTTGGGAGGGATATCTCAGGACCGAGGAGTCCTAGCCCACACCAGGCCCCCAGCCCAGGATTCCAGTTCCAGGAAGATAAGTCCCCAAAACATCTAGCAGCAAAACCCAGTGGGTATTGAATCCATGAAAGAAACTGCTGGAGCCCCAAGCAGTTCCTCCTGAAGAACCCACACATGGACTGACCTGCTCAGACTTGCTCCCTCTGGGCTCTGGCCCTGGGGTGGCAGCTGGAGGGGCCCCAGTAGTCTATAGGAAGGTACTGAATTGTCTGGCATCGGGGCAAATGCAGGTCATTATTTTTTCTGGGCCTTCCCACAGAGCCAGCTGGCTGGTGCCCTGAGACTCCATCAACCTGGCTAACTTCGACTCACCTTGGAGATTCCCAGAGACTCTGCCCACCCAACTTAGAGGCCCACTCAAGCCACTTTTCCAAATGAACGACCGGTCTTGGCTTGTGCTTCACAACATCCTAAATCCTATCAAGCAAGTGGCAGCTGGTCTCAGTGAGGTCAAGACCCTGTACTACCAGCAGCTACCTTAGTTCACAGTTTGGCTTCACCTGAGAATCTCCAAGCCCAGGACAAGCAGCAGCATCTCACACTGCCTTATAGCCCAGGCAAAACACAGGTCGGGGCTGATGTTGGTCTGCACCATCTGGGAAACCCCAGGGTCAGCGCACCCACTGGGCAGCTACAGACCATGTTAGAGCACCACCACCTGACCCTGCACAGCTGATCCTCCATACAGGGCAGAGGTTGGTGGTCAGCGCTCACAGTCAGTCCTTGCAGCTGCCTGGCCTGGGTAAATCCCCACATTGATCTGCCAACAGCAACCAAGGCTCAGTTACAAGAGAAGGGTGTACTCAGCCCACATGAAGAGCATGCCTTGAGTACTCAACTTGGGTGATAGGGGAGGCTGTGCCACTGGACCCTATAGGACACCTACTACATTAGGCTGTATCACCAAGACACGGAGTCAAAGCAGCTCTACCCAGTACACAAAAACAAGCACAGGGAGGCTGCCAAATTGAGAAGGCAAAGAAATATGGCCAAATTAAAGAACAGACAAAACCCCAGAAAAAGAACCAAATGAAAGAGAGATAGCCAACCTATCAGATGCAGCATTCAAAACAATGGTGATCAGGACACTCGGAGAAATGAATGAAGAAGTGAAATTTACACCAAGTGAAATAAAAATACACAGGGAACCAACAGTGATGAAAAGGAAGCTGAAATTCAAATCAATAATTTGGAGCAAAAAGCAGAAATAAACATTTACTTGGAACAAAAAGAAGAAACAAGAATTGAAAAAAAAAAAAAATGAGGAGAGGCTTAAGAAACTCTGGGACAACTTTAAATTACCAACATCTGAATCATAGGGGTGTCAGAAGGAGAAGAGGAAGAGCAAGAAATTGAAAATTTATTTGAAAAATTAAGCCTTGGTTGGTGGCACAGTGGATAAGGTGCCGGCCTGCGAACCCAAAGGTCGCTAGTTCGATTCCCAGCCAGGGCACATAACCAGATTGCAAGCCAGGTCTCCAGCCAGGTCCGTGGCTGCAACAGGTAAAAGGCAACCATACATTGACATCTCTCTCCCTCTTTGCCTCTCTCCCTTCCCCTCTCTCTGTAAATAATAAATAAAAGTGTTTTTTTTAAGAGAGGATCTTAAAAGCATCAAGAGAAAAGAGGAGAGTTACCTACAAGGGAATTTCTTTAAGACTCAGCTGATTTCTCAAAAGAAACTTTGCAGGCAAGAAGGGAACTGTCAAGAAGTATTCTAGGGGGTTGGGGGGAGAGGGGAGGAAGAGGCAAGGAAGGGGGGCAGTTTAGACAAGAACCTAGTATAAAGGAACCATGGACATAGACAACAGGTGGGATTGACTTTGGGGGGAATGGGTAGGTGGGGAGGGGGACAGAGGGGAGCAAAAAGAGGATGGATGTAATACAACAATTAAAGAAGTATTCTAGTGATAAAAAGCAAGGACCTACAACTAAGATTATCTCCAAAGCTATCATTTAGATTGGAAGAGCAGATAAAGTGCTTCCCAGATAAGGTAAAAATAAAGGATTCATCACCACCAAGCCAGTATTATGTGGAATATTAAAAGGACTAGCTCTGGCTGGTGTGGCTCAGTGGATTGAGTGCCAACCTGCAAACAGAAAAGGACTTACTTAAAGGAAAACTACTATGAACATTAAAATGGCAACAAACTCAGAACTATCAATAACTGACAAAACAAACAAACAAACAAACAAACAAAGCAAACCAGAACAAGAACAGAATAATAGGTATGGGGATCATTTGGAGGGTTATCAGCTGGGAAGGGGAAGAGGGAGAAAGGAAGAAATGGTGTAGGGATCAAGAAACATAACTGGTAGGAACAAAATAGGCAGGGATGTTAGCAATAGTATAGGAAAGGGTGAAGCCAAAGAACTTACATGTACAACCCATGGACATGAACTAGGGAGTTGGAATTGCTGTAGGGAAGCAGGATACTGGGTGGGTGGGTGGGAACAGGGGGAGGAGTTGGGACAACTGTAACAGCATAAGCAATAAAATATACTTAAAAAATAATTTCTACCTTCAGAATAAAAAATGCACTTTTCAAAAAAAATTTTTAAATTAAAGAACCCTGTTTTCCTGAGCCTTCCTGTGCTCACCCTTATGCCCAGGACTGACCTTACCCTAAAGAAACACAAGACACATGCATATGCATAGTCATGCATACGCAGCCCTCCAGAACTTCTTATTTCGAAGAGCTCGGCAGACAAAACCACCTTAACTTCAGAAGAAAACATCCTCTGAGTATCCATGTTAACCATGTGTAGAAAATGTTTAAAATTAGGGATTTCATGGTTCTAATATGAAAAAGCAAGAATTCCATGAAAAGATCAAGGAGGGACTTTTTTCTGCTCATGGTGGAAACCCACTGTGTGGTTGTGATGCACAGCTCCCATGCTGTGACAGTGCAGTGAAGCTATACCGAGCATTAGTGTTGGTGTCTCTATAAATAATGGTCATATTCATTAGTGAGCTGATGACACTAGACCATTCTGACAGTGGTTGGAAGTGCTCAGATACAAGCCTCCACTCTGGAAAGGATATACTAGTATCATTACTATTTCCTCTCAAGTCCTTCAGTGACAAATCACCTTATTGCCAGCACGCACAGGGCATTTGACACAGGGTCCCGAAACTGAGCTTTGCTGCTTGAAGGCAGATCTAAATGGAGAGAAAACCTCAGTCCATTCTTCACCCAGTGGAAATAATACAAGGGATTATCAACAGGCAATAGTTTTATTAATCAATTACCATACAACAGAAGGCGAATCATCCTGTGGATATTCAGCAAAATTACTAGCAGGAAAGGTGTATGTATTTAGTACTATTCCACCAAAACATATACAGAATTTTGACACAATTATACGAGTATGTTAATCCTTGAGAATGATACATTTGAACAGGTCCTCTTGGTTAATGAAACATAAAACATAATACTTGCAAATATACAACTAAGATGAAACCTATATAATCATTTTTCAAGAAACAATGTAAGGCCCTGGCTGGGAAGCTCAGTTGGTTGGAGTGTTACCCCTATACACCAAGGTTGTAGATTCAATCTCTCATCAGGGCTCATGCAAAAAAGCTACCAATGAAATGCACAAAAAAGTGAGGTGGCAGGCACCATGTCTGGCCATGAATGTGGCAAGAAGAAGCCCCTGAAGCAGTCAAAAGAAAGAACAGGTTAAAGAGATGGATGAGGAAAATAAGGCATTCAAGCAGAAGCAAAAAGAGGAGCAGAAGAAACTTTAGCTAAAAGCGGAGGCTGCAGGGAAAGCCCCCTGGCTACACATGGAATTAAGAAATCTGGCAAAACGTGAGCTGTTTCTTGTGCCTGGGGCAATAGTGACCCTTAACTCCTGTTTTAACTTCTGGATTCCCTGTCATAACATCCCTTGCCACCTCTAGGTAGAATGAAGTTGTCTTAGAGCCTGTTGTACATTTAAGAATAAACTTTTATTTAAAAAAAAAAAAAAAAAGTGAAACAACAAACCAATGTTTCTCTCTTTCCCTCTTCTCCTGTAAAAAAAAATAAAAAATTTGTAAAAAGAAAAAAAAAGTAAAAAATGACATTTGACCAAAAGTGGAGATTGTTTGAATCACATTTTAAAAAATGAAAGAATTTAACACTGGATCATATGTAAAAACTGAATGTAATGACACACACTGGGTTTATCATTTAAATAACAGCCAGTTTTAAGAGAAAACTCCCACAAACTGCCAAATGTATTCACAAAACCTACTTCAATCATGGAAATGCCTGGAATAAAGAAATGCAGGGTCAGTGCAGCCTCACAACAATGCAACCTGGGAACTAAGTTTCCTGAATTTTGCTCAGCATTAAATGCACTGAGGCTGAAGCAAGAAATAGATCTAACAATAGAGGAATAAGATGCCTCCTACTATAGAAATCACAGAATTAGCAGATGGGGTATGTAGGGGTTGATAGGATGAAAGGTTGCTCAGAATAAGAGCCTTAAAAAGACTGACGGGCATCAAAGAGCTACAGGAAAAAGCAAGGATCTCTGTGGCCAGAAAACCAAAAAGGATTTATGATGAGAGCTCAAGCCAAAGTCTGTGGAATCAATCTGTAGCTTAAGGGAACTAACATCAAAAGTGTGTATGGGTACAACTGTTCTAGGAAGGCAGAGCCAGGAGTTTGAACAATGTGCTGAATCTCAAGCCCACATGTCCTCATGCATCTCTGTATCGGTACAAGGGATCTGAGAGTCACTGCTTCTTACCTTCAGCCTTCCAAACCTCATGAATCTTCCTTTACTTATGAACTTAACTCAGAACCACAAACCGAAGGGCTCTGCAATACGGTTTCCCATCTTATGCAAGATGACATGTTAAGTGTCGTGAAATGATCTGGAATGACCTTTTATTATCATTCCACAAGATCTCTTTGTAACTTGATGCACCCTGTTCAATTTCCAACCAAGACCAAGTGTAATGAGCAGAGGTAAAATCATGAACATAATCAGACAAGACTGTATTTCCCCAAGATCTTTCAGTAATCACTAATTTCTGTGAGAAACACAGATGTGGTATTCATCTGATATATGTTTCCAAACAAAGACTGAAGGAGGTACTACACAGTGATTTAGAAAATTTTAGTACCTATAACTGGACCAGAAAAAAAACAACTATATAGGTCTCATGTCATGGTCACATACTAGAAACAACAGAAAGTTGCCCTTCCTGGCCAGTGTGGCTCAGTTGGTTGGAGTGTCATCCCTGGACCAAAAGGTTGTGGATTTGATTCCTGGTTTGGGCATATGATATCTATCCAGAAAGTATTCAGCCATGTAATATGAAAAATAGAGATATTTATTTAAAAAGTTACAAGATACAGGAAACATTGTACATTGGACAATGATGCCTCAGTCCCCATCAAAGTAAGCACCTTGGGACCTAGTACAGTTTTCTCAATCATCAGCAGCTGCCCCATCGTATTTTCTTGAATCTCACTGATAGTCTGAAATCTCTTCCCTTTCAAAGGTGATTTTAGTTTTAGGAAAAGCCAGAAGTCACAAGGAGCCAGATCTGGGCTGTAGGGGAGACAAGTCACCTGGGTGATTTGATGTTTCACAAAAAAATATCTGCATGAGCTGGCTCATTGTCATGATGAAGCTACCAATCACCAGTTTCACATAGCTGCAGCCTTCTGAATCATCCAAATAGTTTCCACAAAGGAATGTTCAAGCTTAATTCATAATTTGATGCAGATTCGTTGCTCTACTTGCTCAGTCATTTTTAATACAATGGCCACACAGTACGTGTGCTCACTCAATGGTGTCTACCACCCCCACTGACTAGTACAGTGAAGCCATCATTGTTCACACAGGTACATTCCAGTCCATTCTCATTGGCTGCCAGGTTATATCGATGTCATGCAACTGTTCTCATTACATTAACAATGGTTGGACTTTTTCCATACAGATCTTGCATGCCTAGATTGTGGGTTCAGTTCCTGACTGGGATGTGCGCCAGAGGCAACTGACTAATGTTTCTCACTCACATAGATGTTTCTCTCTCTTTCTTCCCCTCTCTAAAAATCAACAAGCATGTCTTCAAATGAGGATTAAAAAATAAAACAGCAAAAAGTATCAGTTAACTTTTCATGTAAAATTATATCAAATCACACAATAAAAAATATAAACTTCAAGCCCTGGCTGGTGGTTCAGTGGATAGGTGCTAGACTGTGAACCCAAAGGTTGCTGGTTCGATTCCCAGCCAGGGCACATAACCAGGTTGCAAGCCAGGTCTCTAATCAGGTCCATAGCTGGAAGCAGGTGAAAGGCAACCATACATTGATGTTTCTCTCCCTCCCTCTCTGCCCTTCTAAAAATTAATGAAAAAAAAACTTCTTATCCATCTATCAAAAAAGATATTGTAATGAAAATGAGACAAATTTTATATAATTGTACATTTAAATAAAACATATATAGCACACAAAATAGAGGATATAGGAGCATAGTTTTTACATATTCAATTAAAATTAAAAACATGAACTAGAAATAGACTAGGATCCCTATTAATGAGGCACTTTCAAAGGTAAGACCATATTTATAAAAAATATAACATTGTTTTTTGCAGTGTGTATTTACACATGTTCTCAAAGATGGGAGTGTGAACTGAAAAGAACTTTGCCACACTCCTTGTAAACTAGGGTTTCCACTGTGTGCATTTTTTAAAAAGTCCTCACCTGATGACATGTTTCCATTCCTTTTTAGAGAGAAATGAAGGGAGAGAAACATCAATATTGGAGAGGAACATTAATTGGTTGCTTCTTGCATGTGCCCCATCCCACAACCCAGGCATGTGCCCTGACTGGGAATCAAATCAGCAACCCTTTGGTGCATAGTATGACACTCCAACCAAACCATGTAGCCAGGGCCCATGTGTGTTCTTGTATGTACTCAAAGATAGGCATGACAAGAGGCAGCTTTCCAACATTCCTTTTATTCCTAGGGTTTGTCTTGATTGTGCTTTCTTACATGTCTTTGCAAGGATGAATAATAACCAAAAGCTCTCCCACACTCCTTACATTCATAGCATTTCTGCCCAGTATGTATTCTCACATGTTCTTGTAGGTATCTGGAAATCCTGAATCCTTTTCCACACTCCTTACATTCATAGGGTTTCTCCTCACTGTGCGTGCTCACATGCTTTTTAAAAGACCCTAGTTGACTAAAGCCTTTTCCACACTCCGTACATACATAGGGTTTCTCCCCACTGTGTATTCTACCATGTATTTGAAGGTTGCTGCGATAACAGAAGGCTTTCCCACATTCCTTACACACGTAGGGTTTCTCTCCAGAGTGGATTTTCTCATGTTTTTGTAGGGATGACAAACACCTGAAGGCTTTTCTACACTGTTTACATTCATAGGGCTTCTGCCCAGTATGTATTCTCACATGTTCTTGCAGGTATGTAGAAATCCTAAATGATTTCCCACACAACTTACATACGTAGGGTTTCTCGCCACTGTGTATTCTGCCATGTACTTGAAGTTTGCTGTAATAACCGAAGGCTTTCCCACATTCCTTACACACATAGGGTTTGTCTCCAGAGTGGATTCTCAAATGTTTTCGTAGGGATGCCAAACACCTGAAGACTTTTCCACACTGCTGACATTCAAAGGACTTCTGCCCATCGTGCATTTCCATGTGTCTTTGAAAAGAGGAATGAGAACTGAAAGCCTCACCACAGTGCTTACACACGTAAGGTTTCTCTCCAGTGTGGATTCTTACATGTTTTACCAGGGAGGAAAAAAATTTGTAGACTTTGCCACACTGCTGACATTCATAGGATTTATCTTCACTGTGCATCCTTATGTGTTCTCGAAAAGAGGAAGAACAACTGAAAGCTTTTCCACATTTCTTACACTCAGTGGAGTTTTTATTACTGAGACTCTGCATGTGTCTCTCAGATGCTCTCCCAGTATCCTGACACTGACAGGGTTTTTCCACATGGCCTGTTTCCTCATGGGTACTTAGGCATGAGACACGCCTGTAGGCTTGTGGATATTCCTCACATGGATGAGGTGTGTATCCAGCTTGAGATCTTTCTTGATGTTGAAGAAAAGAACATTTCAGTAAGACTTTTCTAGGCATAGGGCGTTCATTGGGTTTAACGCCAGTCAAATAGCTCTCAGGCACAGAAAGATTTGTAATTGGATTCAGGGTGTGTCCACATTGACTAGCTTCATTAGTTTCAAAGAGATGCTCCTGCAAATGACTTCTGTTCAAAATATCAAACATATAATTAGAAATTATTGATAAGTGATTTATTTATTCACGATTGATGATGTAAAGAATTACTTTCACTACATACTTGTCATTTTCAATATATGACAGTTTTTGGCAAAATTTGCATTTTTACATCAAGGAAGAAGCTTCATGCTCTGGCTGAGGTCTCAAATTAAGCTATAATGTTTACTGTTCCATACATTTGGAATTTCCTCATTATTTGTTTCTAACTGCATTTTCTGTATAGTATATGCCCAAGAGGTAGGTCACATCAGAAAAATGTTGTTATAAAAATTCTCTGAGTACACAATTATTTGGTGAGATTTCTATACACTTTTAAACTTTAAGTAGTTTTAACATTATGCAGATATTCCCTTCCTCCCATGGGAGTGCCACTCACCTAAAAGCCGTCTCCTGGGTTAGTTGCTGATCTCCACTGTTAATAAACAACTGGTTTTCACCCAAAACTGACCAAGAATAATATCTTGTAAATTTTACTGTTTTCTCTTCAATGAGTATTTTATTGTCCAAAATATTCCTCTGAGAACTATAGTCACTGGTGTTAACTTGAGTGCAGCAATCTGCAACAATGGGTAAAATACCTTAATTTCATGGAAATGAAATGTTGGAATAAAGAAAACAGACAATATTTGTATTTTCATGTACTGATCCAAAATGTAAATAAATTGTGTAAGACTGACTCTACATATAAGCAAAATAACACCCCCCCCCCCCCCCAATTGCAGACCTTGGCTATCTGGGACTGTGGAAAACAGGTAAAATGTGTCAAAATGGCAGCCTGTCCACTAAGAACTATTCCAAGAGATGAAGACTGATGTTCAGATGAATATTATCAAAAAATGCAAAGTAGAAAAAAATTGGACAATACGGATGTGCTCAAATACTCCCTTCACAAAAGGAGAAAAGAAAGTCTTCCCAAGTGGTTTGGGATGGATGAAAATCCAACAAAGTTGGGTGAATAACACCCTCCTCAAACAGTCATGTTTCCAATGGGCATGCCCATATCTAACATCTGTTCCCCCCACTGATTTACGCTGTCTTTGTGTTGGCAGAAACAGGGGTCCTAGATGCAGTCTTTCTTCATGGTCCCAGCTACCATTAGATGAAATGGTGTGTGGTTGCTGCTCTGCTGATGTGCAGAAACTCAGCGTGGGGGAGGATGGAGGGAAACAAACATTCCTTGACAGGGATGGATAGTAAAATCTTCAAATCCAGTGGCATCCATTAAGTGTGAGTTTAACTGCAGAAAAGTTACCATATCAAATATGTATTAACCACAGTGTAACTTTCTCAAGATGCTCTCATGGTCCCAAAGTGACACTGGAGATGATACTTACATATTAAATTAGAGAGCCCTAGACTGTCAATCAAAAGTAATAAATAGCCCTGGCTGCTGTGGCTCAGTGGCCTGGATGCTGTCCTATGGACCAAAATGTCGCCAGTGTGATGCCCAGTCAGGGTACATGCCTGGCTTGGGAGCCAGGTCCCTGAATGGGGGTGTGTGAGAGGCAACCAATCAATGTTTCTATCATCTTTTTTTCCCTCCCTTTCCCTCTCTCTAAAAATAAATAAATCTTTTAAAAAAGACTAATAAACTAATACATGAAATTTTGTTATCAAGGAAAAGACAGTTGATTCTAGGTAGGGTTATTAAAGGCTTGAACTGTGTCTCTTTTTCTCAACATATTTTCATTCCTTGACCCCATTTTAAAAAATTATAAGACATACAAAGCTCTGGCTGGTGGCACAGTGGATAAGGCACCAGCCTGCAAACCCAAAGGTCGCTGGTTCAATTCCCAGCCAGGGCACATAACCAGGTTGCAAGCCAGGTCTCCAGCCAGGTCTGTAGTTGGAGGCAGGTGAAAGGCAACCATACATTGATGTCTCTCCTTTTCTACCTCTCTTCCTTCCCCTCTCTCTAAAAATAATAAGTAAAATCTTTTAAAAAAATACATGTTTCCTAAAATCTAAGGGAAGTATTGAAGCAATACTTACACACTGAGTTCAGGTTCCTGCAGGTTTCCTGCATCACTTCTCTGTAGAGCTTCCTCTGAGAATGATTCAGCAAAGCCCACTCTTCTGGGGTGAAGTTCACAGCCACATCCGAAAAGACCACTGAGTTCTGAAATATCCCACATATGCTAGTTCAAAAGGGCACCTCTTCACCAATGTGTGCAGGAAAACAAGGGAGGCTGACAGTCAGAGACTTCAATTCAATTCCTAGGATCCCTGAGCCCACCTTCTCATGGGAAATGACAAGCAAGCAAATCAAATGCAGTTCAGTCAGTGATGGTAAGTACCTGGAACCCTGAAGCAATGTTCAACAACAACTGACATAGACTTACTCTCTGACAGTTGAAAGCAGTAATTTTTACTGAGATAGAGCAGATTCTCAGGGAAGCTAGAGAGTGAAAAATAAAGTCATTATTCAGATAACATGGAAGTGGATACTTGGCTTGCTCACAAGTTATTGTCTTGTCAGCTCCAAGATCTATAACCAGAATGTCAGGATTTTGTGAACACTGAGATTTCTAATGCTGCTTGATCTGAGTGGCTCCTGCTTGCAGTGTCAAGGAACCTGATGTAGTCTGGTGTAGAGTCCTCATATCTTACAGAGGCAGAGACACAACCCCTCCCAGCATGAGAATGACACTGGGCACAGACACAGGCCAAGGCCTGGGGCCTGACATATCTGTCGGTTAAGAGGTAGAAACAACTCAAAAGTTCATCACTTGATTTGAAAAAACAAATGTAGAATATTCACACAATGGAATATTATTTGGAACTAAGGGGAATGAAATAGTAATTCATACCACAAAATCAATAACCCTTAAGGACATTACCAAGCATCCCAGAAAACCAGAGAGAGTATGAAATCATATACATAAAATGTACAGAGGAAGCCCAGCTATTGAGAAAGTAGATGAATAAATTGCTAGGAACTAAGTGTAGGGGTGGAGGACTAAATGAGAAGTGACCGACAGTAGACACAAGTTTTCTTTGGGGTGATAAAATGGTTCAAAATGTGAATAGTGGTACAATTCTGTTTATATACAATACAAAATTGTGTTGCATTTTATACTTTTAACTGGGGAACTCTATGAGGCTTCTTCTCTTTTTATTTTTAATTTTTTTTTAATTTTATTTGCCTTGTGATTTTTTAAGATTTTATTTATTATTTTTAGAGAGGGGGGAAAGGAAAGAGGCAGAGAGGGAGAGAGACATCAATGTATGGTTGCCTTTCACCTGCCTCCAGCTACAGATTTGGCTGGAGACCTGGCTGGAGACCTGGCTTCAACCTGGTTATGTGCCCTGGCTGGGAATTGAACCAGTGACCTTTGGGTTTGCAGGCTGGCGACTTGTCCACTGTGCCGCCAGCCAGAGCACTCTCTCTTTTTTATGCTCACCTGAGGACATGTTTTATTCATCACTTCTTTTAGAGAGAGAGAGGAAAGGAGAGAAACATAGATGTAAGAGAAAGGCATAGATTGGTTGCCTCCCAAACATGTCTGGACCAAGAATTGGTTCCTGGATTGGGAATTGTAAGCATCCAGACCAGGGTCAAACATGCCTGTGCTAGGACCAAGGACTAAACCCACAACCCTGGTATGGGCCCTAACCAGGAATTGAACCCACAACCTTTTGGATTATAGGACAATGTTTCAGCTAACTGAGCCACACTGGCCAGGGCTGACCTTTATGGGTTTTTTAAAAAATACTGCAATTAAAGCTATTTAAAAATAAATTTAGATATGCTAAAATACATGCTTCTTAACCTAATGGCAATTTTATTTATAAACAACAGAACTTGGGCAAAAATGTGAAAAAGAAATTGCAGAAGATTCAGATTCAGTGTATGTGGCACTGTCTGGACATCCAGAAACATTTTGGGCGTGAGTCTGGGGTGATCCAGTCCCCAAAAGAAGGGCAGACGTAGAACATGGCTCTGGGAGAGGAACAGGGGTCCAGTGTGGGAACTTCTGAGAAGATAAGCCTACGACATCTGAATGCCTAAGACATACAATAATGTTATTAAGAAAGACTTACAACAAAAAACATGAAGCCACCCAGGTGACCACTTACAGAAGAATCAAAAAGTGAAAATGTTATAGTCCCATCAGGGAACAGTGCAAGGCAACAAAAGCTGGCTATCATTCCACGGGGTAAAACACAGCTGTGAACAAAAGAAACCCAACACACAATCGGACACATAGTATGATGCCATTCAAAAGAAAACGGGCAGAAATAAAATACACTGATTTAGGAGTGCACACATGCATACTATACCCACAGAGGAGGCCTGTTTGTGCAAGTCATTTCAAGTGGGGTGTCTGGCATGAGGGTTTCGCTCAGGACTTGGCCTCGCCATTCTTACATGGATGTTCACTTCAGAACGTGTGGTTGCCAGTATAGTTGCTTGTGAATTTTCAACATACACTGCCTTTTACAACTGAACACTATGAAGCCAATGATAATTTATCACAATATCACCTTAAATGAACAATGTCACGCCATCTGAATAAATGAAGAAAAAGATTTATGCTAGTCCATGTACATCTGTATGAAAAACCATAATAATTTAGAAATGGGTTCAAAGCTGCAGAGACTAAGAAGGGACACACTGAAAAGAAATGTTTACTTCCAGCCAAGATGGAGATGTAGGTAGACACGCTTTGCCACCCTCCACAACCACCACTACTTCAAAACTAAAAATAACCAGAATTACCAGAAAATCAAATCACATGGAAGTACAACAAACACAGATAAAAGGAAACTCATCCAGACAGGTGGGATAGCTCTACCTAAGACACAGAAGCAAACACAGGAAGCTGTCAAATTGAGGAGACAGAGAAGTATGACTCAAAAGAGGGAGCATGTCAAGGTTCTAGTGAAATTAAGGGAGCATATCAAAGTTCCAGGGAAAATTAAGTGATGAGCCAGAAAACCTAACAGATGCACAGTTCAAAACATTGGTGATGAGGATGATGTTTACAGACTTGACAGATATGCTTGAGTACGGCACACACATAAGGAAAGAAGTGAAGGCTATGCTAAGTGAAATAAAGGAAAGTCCACAGGAAACCAATGGTGAAGGGAAGTAAGCTGGAGTTCAAATAAATAATTTGGAACATAGGAAGAAATAAACAGTCAACCAGTACAGAATAAAGGCACAAGAATTGAAAAAAATGAGAGGAGAGGCTTAGTTAGGAGCCTCTGGGACAACTTTAAAAGGGCCAACAACTGAATCATAGGGTGCCAGAAGGAGAAAAGGAAGAGCAAGAAATTGAAGACATATGTGAAAACAATAATGAAGGAGAACATTCCAAATGTGGCAAAGGAAATAGACAAGTAAGTCCAGAAGGCACAGAGAGTCCCAAATAAGCTAGACACAAAGAGGACCACACCCGGACACATCATAATTAAAATGCTAAACGTTAAAGATAAAGAGAGAATGTAAAAGCAGCACAGTGGCTAAGGCATAGGCCTATGAACCCAAAAGTCACTGGTTCGATTCCTCGGTCAGGGCGCATAACCAGGTTGCAAGCCAGGTCTCCAGCCAGGTCTGTAGCTGGAGGCAGGTGAAAGACAACCATACATTGATGTCTCTCTCCCTCTCTGCCTCTCTCCCTTCCCCTCTCTATAAAAATAATAAATAAAATCTTTTTTAAAAAAAGCAGCAAGAGAAAAGAGGAGGGTTACCTAGAAAGGGGTTCCAATAAGGCTATCAGCTGATTTCTCAAAATAAACCTTGCAGGCAAGAAGGAACTATCAAGAAGTATTCTACTAATGAAAAGCAAGGACTTACAACCAAGATTATTCTATCCAGCAAAGCTATCATTTAGAATGAAAGGGCAGATAAAGTGCTTCCCAAAAAAGGCAAAATTAAAGGAGGTCATCATGACCAAGCCATTATTGGATGAAATGCTAAAGGGACTTATTTAAGAAAAAGAAGATCAAAACAATGAACATAAAAAAAATAATAAGCTCAAAACTATCAACAACAGAATCTAAAAAATAAAAACAAAAACAAACTAAGCAAACAACCAGAATAGGAACAGAATCATAGGTATGGGGATCATTGGGAGGGTTATTAGCTGAGGCGGGGCAGGGGTGGGGGAGAAATGAGGAAAAGGTGCAGGGATTAAGAAGCATAATCAGTAGATAGATACAAAACAGACAAGGGGATGTTAAGAATAGTATAGGTACTCTAGGGGACAATCTTCTCTTGCAGGCTCAGGTATATCTGTGTGTAGGCACGACTATGGCCTTATTCAAAAGGAATTTAACAGACTGCCAATGGTTTCTTAGTATTATATGAGAAAAAGGCATTGAGGTATGCAATCTGTTCTTTATCTAGAACTTGCAGTTACTTAGGTAGCTCATTATTGTCTTCCTCCTTGTGTAGCTAATGGCCTGATGTCAAGGTATTGTTCTAAAGAACTAACTAGTGGAACTGTTAGATCCTAGTGGGTGTGAAACCATAAACTAGAAAACATGCATACAATAGCTACCCAAAAGTATTTTTTTGCAAGTAGCATATAAGATTTTAATTAAAACTCATGGAATGTAAAAAAAAAAAAAAAAAAAAGAACAGACATGAACTAAGAGGGTGGGACTGCTAGAGGGAAGCAGGGGTACTGAATGGAGGGGAGCAAAGGGAAAAAACATGGGGACAACTGTAACGGCATAAGCAATAAAATATAGTTAAAAAATAAAATAAAATAAAAGTGATACTAAATTTAAATTTAAAAATAGAAATGTTCATTAAAGAACATACAAATGATAGAAAGTAAGACCCTTTCCCTCCAAATTAGGTAAAACAAGGACGCCACTCACTTCATTCCAGGTAGGGATCCCATCAGGAATATGAGGAAGGGAAAACATATAAATTACAGCAGAACATAAAAGATGACTGTATTCATAACTCAACGTAGTATTATGGAAGATCCATAAGAAAACAAGAAGACAAGTAGATAATACAATATTTAGTGAGTTTCCAGAATGCAAAAACAATATAAAAATAAATCATGCCCTGACTGCTCTGGCTCAGTAGGTTTGGCATCATCCCACAAACTGAAAGGTCGCTGGTTCAATTCCCTTAAGGGCACATGCCTGGGTTGGGTGCCAGGTCCCTGGCTGGGAGCATACAAAAAGCAACCAACTGATATTTCTCTCCCTCTCATCCTCCCTCCCTTCCCCTCTCTCTAAAAATAAATAACATCTTTACAAAATCTTTTTAAAAAATAAATGAATCACTATTGATTTTGTATCACCAGCAACAGCAATTAAAAATTGAAAGAGCCCTGGCTGGTAGCACAGTGGATAAGGCGCCGGCCTGCGAACCCAAAGGTCGCAGGTTTGATTCCCCAGCCAGGGCACATAACCAGGTTGCAAACCAGGTCTCCAGTCAGGTCTGTGGCTGGAGGCAGGTGAAACACAGCCATACATTGATGTCTCTCTCCCTCTCTGCCTCTCTCCCTTCCCCTCTTTCTAAAAATAATGAAATAAAAATTAAAAAAAAAAAAAAAAAAAAAGAAAGATATCTGGTTAGTGGCACAATGGATAAGGCACCAGCCTGTGAACCCAAAGGTCACTGGTTCGATTCCCCAGCCAGGGCACATAACCGGGTTGCAAGCCAGGTCCCCAGCCAGGTCTGTAGCTGGATCAGGTGAAAGGCAATTTTGACGTCTCTCTCCCTCTCTGTCTCTCTCCCTTCCCATCTCTCTAAAAATAATAAATAAAATATTTTTTAAAAAATTGAAATATAAACTAATTCAAATGAGAACCTTTGATTTATTACAAACTTCCTGTTAAAGTACATCAGGGATGTAACAGAATATGTACATTGAATACTGCCCCTAAGGCACAGAGCGCCTAGGACCCCTATACATACTTACTTAAGCCTTAAGAGCACTAGGAGCATCTTTTGCTCTAATGAGGCAACTCTGAAAGGAGGCTGTCACCAGCAAGTCCCAGCCAACATTAGAAATTGGAATATCCGACCTAATGACATACTCCAGGTAGGTAGGGAAGAAGGGCTGGAAATAAATGTGGTGCTTAATCATGCCGAGGTAAGGAAGACTGCCTAATGATAATGATGATGCTCACAGACTTGGCAGACATGCTTGAGTATGGCAAATGCATACAAAGTTCAGAGAGCACCCAGTTGGGTGCACACATCCACACTGGGAGGGTGACACACCTCAACTCCACAGGGACAGTACACTGAGGCCCCACCCCTCCAGGCTTTTCTCTATGTATCTTTCCATCTGGATGTATCATTTCCTTTAATAAACTGGTAAATGTAAGTCAGTGTTTCCCTGAGCCACTCTCATGAACTAATCAAACCCACAGAGGGAGTCATGGGAACCTTGATTTGTGACCAAGCCCACAGAAGCTGTAGGTAAACTGAGGACCTACTACTTTTGACTGGCCTGAATTGAGGGGCAGTCCTGTGGGACTGAGTCCTTTTTCAGGGGATCTGGTGCTACCTCCAGATAGATAGTTGTCAGAATTGAGTTAGATTGCACGACACCTGGCTAGTGTCCCAGAATTGCTTGCTGTTTGGAAAATGCCCACTCACCTGGCGAACAAATGTGCCAGAAGTGAATCTGTGTTAAAAGAAAAAAAAGGAGAAACAGAGGGGAGCAAAAAAGGGATGGATGTAATACAACAACAATAAAATTAAAAAGAAAAAAGAAAAAAGGAGAAAGACACAGAGGGAGAATCAAAGTACCATGGAAGAAATGGAAAGATGGTATATGTTCTCTAGAAGAAAACTCAATGCCACCATGAGAGCAACTCCCCTAAATAGATGCAGTTTTATTTTTTTCAATCCCCACTGAAGATATATATTTTATATATTTAAGTCCCTACTGAAGATATATTTTAGAGAGAGGAAGGAAGAGTGGAATATCAACGTGAGAGAGAAACGTCAACTGGTTGCCTCGTGAAAGTACCAGAACCAGGCTCAAACCCACAACCTAGATATATGCCCTGACTGGGGATCAAACCTGCTACCTTTTGAAGTATGGAATGATGCTCCAACCAACTGAGCCACCAGCTGGGGTAATAGATGTAGTTTTAATAAAATTCCCTTTACATTAAAACTTGGTTGGGGTTATTTGTTTGCTTTTAAATTTATTTAAAAACTATTTCTCAAAACGAAAACGAAAAGCAAATATCTAAGAGTAGCCATGTTTTTATGAACAATATAGAAAAACTTTCCCTAAAACTCAAGAAGGCATTTAAGTCACAACAGTAGCTAGGACAGCACAGTACCGCAGAAGGAGGGGACCATGGATAAGAATGCAGGTCTCTGACACAGGACCACCTCGGGGAGCTGCATCTCTGCCAGAACAGGCACTACCCTGGGGTGGAAACTACAAACACTGTTAACACACCGGAGATGAGAAATGATAACAGGGGACAATGAATGGCCTTCTTACTGACTTCATGTAAAATAATGAACTTGCCCTGGCCAGGTAGCTCAATCAGTTGGAGCTTTGTTCGTTGCACCAAAAGGTTTCAGGTTCAATTCCTGGTCAGGGCACATACCTGGGTTCTGGGTTCCATCCCTGGTCCAGGGGGCATATAAGAGGCAACCGATTGATGTTTCTTTCACATCAATGTTTCTGTCTCTCCACTCCACCCCCCTTCTCTCCCTCTTTCTCAAATCAATAAAAATATCAGGTGAGGATTAAAAATAATAATAAAATAACCAACTTATGAAAAATTTAAAAGGACACTTTCAGAACAAGTGTTCTATGACTTCTTAGTACAGAGTTTTCTTATATAAGAAAAACAAAATAAGCTACAAAGGAAGAGAATGACAAATTCATTTCTATTAAATGAAGACTCCATTCACCAGCACAGAATAAAGAAAATGAAAGATAAATTTCACCCCAGAGAAAATGTGTGCAGCATCTGCACATGAAAAGATTCCTGCCCAGAATATCTAAGAAAACATCAGAAATCAATGAACATAGGAATGAAAATGAAGCCAAATGATTGAAAACCATTTTACAGAAGATCAAACACCACAGGCTCAACATCAAAAATGATCAGTAAAAACCATGTCACCACAGAAATCCTAGGCCACACGTTAGATGAACATAAAATTCAGTGGTGGCAATCTTGTGGAGGAAATGCTAACAGCTGCCCTGGGCCTAGCTATTCACCTAGGCAGTGAGTACACAGGTGTTTGTATTATTTTTAAGTTTTAATGCAAAACCAAACGAGCATCCACAGTGCACCTCAGGGCAAACCACTCCAGCCCAAGTGTAGGTGTGTTTCCCCAGGTTCCGTGGCTTCTCTGGGCACCAACAGCTCCTTCTGGATGATTCTGGGGGCTGGAGGCCACCTCTAGAGGGAGGTGCCTGGCAAGGCCCCAATGCACTTTCCTTCATCTCCTTCCCAGGACCAGCTCTGGGAGCAGTTTATACCCACCAGGTGAAACACCTGCTTCAAGCACTGCGGGTCATTTAGAGAGAAGGACCCCTGTCCAAGAGTGTGAATGAGCTCACAGAATCACTGCTTCCACCCGTGTTGCAGGATAAACCAGGGGTGGGAAATTCTAGGTCACTATTATGGATTTAAGTAACTGGGAATTACATGTCAGTTCATTACTGTTGTCAAGATAAGTTATAAATCAACTAATGTAAACTGAAACAGGTGTCAGTTTCACCATTCACATTTCCATTAATCTCTAAATATCAGCTAGCTAGCTATTAACAGGAAGTAGTAAGGCACAGTGTCATACACTCAGCATTCTGAATAGAAACATTACCGAAATTTTAATGAGTATTTCAAACCATTCTCCACTCACTTCACACGAAGGTGTGGAACTGCATGCATTTCCCCCCAAACTCTAATAATGGAAGAGTATATTTTCTGTATTGATACATTTCCTTATAGCATCTCTTGTTCAGATGGGAATAACACAAGTAATGGGGTCAGGACATAAACTTGAGATACTACTCTCACTAAAGTAAAGAAATCAGGCAAAAAGAATTCAATCATTTAACATAGGCTGAAACCTGAGGCTAGAAAAAGAAAGCTTAGTACAGAGCTGAACACAGAACGGGCTGCTCACAGGTGTCAGGTGACAATCCTGAACCCTCCCTGAGTCCTGTGGTTTTGGAAACATTGATGGATATGAAAGGAACCCTCCATCCACCTGTTCTAAAAAAAGGCACACTGCAAGAACAACGCTGGACACAAAAACTTAACCAAATACCCATTCTGTCTCTCATCATTCATTGATTAGATGAACTGCTCATCACCACCAACCAGGCATAGCAAATGCCCTCCAAGCCAGACTTGGTTCAGTCTCCCGTCTTCTGCCACACCATTGAACTATAACCCATGTTCACTCAGCCAGCCGACAGCCACTACTGAGAACACACAGACTTGAGGACCTGCCATTTCAACCACACCTGGTACTTCCTAGTTTCATAAACTCCTCTCCATAAAAGCAAAACTCTGCCCAACTCTTGACACACTTGCAGATATCTCGACACAGACGTCTCCTCCAGCACAGCATCTGCCCTGAGCGCAACAGTCCCTTCTCCCCATCCTTTGAAATAATTATTTTAAATAGAAGTCTCTCCTTACAAAGCATGGGGTTTTCATATTCCACAGCCTTGTCCAAGTAATCACAATTTCCCATTTCGTTACATCCAAGATTTACTCTGCCTTCAGCCCTCCCACAGCACCTCGGGTTTGCACCCCTCCCCACACACACCCCTGTCAGCACCATCTAAACCGGCACCGAGATGCAGAACAAGCCCTTGCCAATCTGAGCTGGGAATTCACTCAGTAGAAGGAGGAGGGCAGTCCCGTCACACCACCTTCCTTCTCACCATCCTTACCTAAAAAAGCATTTATCTGACTTGAAATGGTGGCATGGCTGTAAGACAGGAGCCTTGTCCCTAACCTACAAGCTCCCCGACTTGCCTCTGTGCACCCAATCGGTCGTGGTCTCGTCCTCTGTCGGTCCCACCACCCAGGTGCAGACTTGAGTGAGGACCACCTGGGAACCCCACATTAAGATGAGACAGTACCCTGGGAACCCAACCCGCGTGGGGGAGGAAAGAAATTCGGGTCGAGATTCCACAGGGTGGGGGGTAGCTGAGGGTGAAGTGTGTGGAGACAAGTTCAAAATCATCTCCAGCCGGTTCCGGCGGTCAAACCAGTCCCTCCAGTCTCAAGTTCCAACCCCAAGTATTTACCATTCTGAGGCCGCGCTCCAGGTTCCCGGGGTCCTCCACACAGCCTGTCCTACTGTGCAGGTGAGATGACAGGCCAGTCGCGCGGAACAGCGTGGGGTAGGTAAGAACAAGAGCTACAGCTCCAGAGCAACTACCATGCGGGATGCGAATGCACCCGCCCCCGAGTTTGATTGGACGGTACCCCAAGGTTAAGGGTTCTGATTGGACCATGGAGGCTGACTAAACCGTGAACTCTGATTGGACATAACTTAGGCATGCCCAGGATTCTGATTGGACAATAGGCAATACCAATCCTGTGGATCTTGTGTGGGCAGTTTCCTAGCCCAGCCCAGTAACCACGTTTATATTCGGGTAGGAATGCGACTCTGGGCGTCACCCCTTCCCTGCCAAACCTTCTCTGGGGACTGTAGGAACAGCGGTTAGGAAGGTGCGGAAAAGGCGCGCAGGGTGGGGCTCACCCTGCATCAACCCACGGCCAGTGGTTCCTGCTCCAGATACAGGAAGTCCTGGCTCGGCTTTCCCTCAGGTCGCCTTTGTCCAGAGTGAAACGAGGAAACAGCAGGGCCTGGTAAACTGAGGGTCAGGGGCGGGCCAGGTGGTGTGATCACCATGAAGCTGAAACCGGAAAAGCCAGCCTTAGTGCTTCTATCACCTACCAGACCCAATGAGCAGAGCCCAGGGATTGGATTTTTATGGGCACCTTATTCAGATGGTCCGCAGTCTTGAGAAGAAGGTGGGTTTGTACCCTAACAGACTGCCTTAAATCCCATTATAAACAGACCCTTTTTATAAGGAAAAGACCTGTAAGTAAGGGGCTTGAAATTGAGGAGAAATGTTAGATAAAAGCTGCACTAGTCTTATGTGTGTCCAGGGCAGTAGACTGTGCCCTGGGCGGTGGTGGGCTCACGCAGGAGTATAATGGCTCAGATACCATCTTGCTAGCTTGCAGCCCCACTGAGGCACAAAGGTGGAACTGCTTATGCTCTCCTGGAGTCAAGGTGGGTCTTACCTTCAGTTCCTAAAACAATAGCTTTTTACATACATTGATTACTAAGCTTATGAGCTATTACCTGAAAGTAAACTTTTTGCAACAGTTGAGTCCCCTTTCATTTTCCTATTTTTAAACTGTCTTAGTTCTATGAGGTCAGTTTCATATGGCAGTGCTCATTTTGCTGTTTAGCACATAGTTTAGCATTAGACCGGCTGGTGGGGGACTTAAGAATACACTTAATTGCACATCTGCATAAGGGGGCACATTGTAAGCAACAACAAGCTATGATAATGGAAAAGGGGGGGGGGGATCCTCTTTAGAACCAGTAATACTCAGCAACCAGGTTGTTACTTAAGACAAATCAGTACTGAAGAATCCCTCTTTCTGTTTTATGTTAGATACTACTTCATTTACTTGCTTTATTTTATGCTCTATGAGCTGTGAATTATCAGTCGGGTTGAAATAGAGTCCTTTAAATTCTCCACATCTATGATTATGTCTTAAAAGGAGGTGGTCTATAGCAGTACACTTCTCTAATACTGCTTCTCTAACTTGTCCTAGTTCTTGACTAATACTACTGATGGTTTGTGAGGCAGCATTGAACGCTTTTGCCATAGCACAGGCCAATCTACTTATTTCTACATTCAAATAGATTACCGTGGCTGGCATTACAAATTAGTCAAAAACACATATCCAGAGGGACTAAAAAGGTGTAAATCATGGTTACAATCAGGTGCAAGGGGGAGTTCCTGTCCAGCCCAGGAGGAGTGGGGCTTCTGAGGTGTGAGCACCATCCTCTTCCCAGAGAGCTTGGTCCCCTGAAACTGTGTGCTGCAACATAGGAATAAGCAGTCCTTCCACATATTAGAAACCATCCTGCAGGAAATTTAACATGAGCAAAAGCATAAGATACATTAAGGGTGGTGGTGCAATTTATCTCCACATCTACTGAAAGCACGAAACAGTTTTTAATACAGTTGACAAAAGTTGCATACTCTCTAGCTGGGGCTACATTAGTTACCTTTAAGGAAAACATTTCCTTGTCCTTTAGAGTTACCACAGGTCCCCAACGACAAATACCAGAGTAGGTAGTTTCCTTATTTATATGCTCAAACACAGTATAATTTCAAAGGCTTTCAAAGGAGTACAAACACCTATAAGACATGTAGTGAACATTTGTTCAACTTAAGTTCCTCCTGCAAGACATAATTCAGAGATGTGTAGAACATTTTTACTAAATATACCCAAATATGTATATTTTTATTTTTAGGGAATAATTTTATTTATTTAAGTATATTTAATTGATTATACTGTCCCAATGTTTTTTCCCTTTTCTCTCCTCTGCCCAATACACCTGCTTCCCTCCAGCAGTCCCACCCCTCACTTAGTTCATGTCCATCGATCATGCTATGTAAGTTCTTCAGTTTCACCCTTTCTGTACTGTTCTTAACATTCCCTGGTTTATTTTGTACCTATTGATTATGCTTCTTAATCCCTGCACCTTTTCCCCATTTCTCCCCCTCCCAGCTGATAACCCTCCCAAGATCCTCATACATATGATTCTGTTCCTCGGTTGTTTGCTTAATTTGTTTTTGTTTTTATTTTTTTAGATTCTGTTGTTGATAGTTTTAGAGCTTGTTGTCATTTTGATCTTTTTCTTTAGCACTTCATACAATAATAGTTTGGTGATGATGAACTCCTTTAGTTTTTAGTTTTACCTTATCTGGGAAGCACTTTATCTGCCCTTCCATTCTAAATGATAGCTTTGCTGGATAGAATAATCTTGGTTGTAGGTCCTCACTTTTCATCACTAGAATACTTCTTGCCAATTCTTTCTTGCCTGCAAAATTTCTTTAGCGAAATCAGCTGACAGTCTTATAACTTCTAGGTAACTCTCCTCTTTTCTCTTGCTGCTTTTAAGGTTTTCTCTTTAATCTTTAGCACTTTAATTATGATGTGTCCTGGTGTGGTCCTCTTTGGGTCTAGCTTGTTTGGGATTCTCTGTGCTTCCTGGACCTATATGTCTATTTCCTTTGCCAAATTAGGGAAGTTATTCTTCATTATTTTTTCACATAAGTTTTCAATTTCTTGCTCTTTCTCTTCCCCTTCTGGCATCACTATGATTTGGATATTGGTACATTTAAAATCATCCTAGAGATTCCTAAGCCTCTCCTCACTTTTTTCAATTCTTGATTCTTCATTCTGTGCTGGTTGACTATTTACTTCTTCCTTATGTTCCAAAACTTTTATTTGAACCCCAGATTCCTTCCCTTCACCATTGGTTTTGTGTGGATTTTCTTTTGTTTCACTCAGCCCAGCCTTCACGTTTTCCCTTATGTATTTGTCATACTCAAGCATGTCTGTCAAGTCTGTGAGCATCCTTATCACCAGTGTTGTTCTTTTTTAATTAAAAAAAAATTTTATTAAAGAGTTAATTTTTTTTAGAGAGTGGGGAAGGGAGGGAGGCAGAGAGGGAGAGAGACATCAATGTATGGTTGCCTTTCACCTGCCTCCAGCAATGGACCTGGCCAAAGACCTGGCTTGCAACCTGGTTATGTGCACTGGCTAGGAATTGAACCAGCGACCTTTGGGTTCACAGGCCAGCACCTTATCCACTGTGTCACCAGCCAGGGCTTCTTATTACCAGTGTTTTGAACTGTGCATATGTTCGGTTGACTAGCTCCTCATTGTTTAGTTCTCCCACTGGAACCTTGATCTGCACCTTCTTTTGAGCTATACTGCTCTGTCTCCTCAACTTGACAGCCTCCTATGTCTGTATCTTAGGTAGAGCTGTCACAGCTGTTAGATTGTAAGGGGCAAAGCCTTAGGTATTCATCAGTGTGGGTCAACTCATTTCACCATGTTGTGGTGCTGTATGTGAGGGATGCTACATACAGCAAAGCAATACAGCAAGTAAGCAATGCCACTTGCTTAACACTCTCCCCTTTTCCAGGCATTTCTCCTGCTTCCTGTATGGAACTGGTGCCCTGGAGCTATTGCTCTGGCTGTGGTTCCCAGAGTGGGGGGGTTTGCAGACATTCTAGGATCATGGGGGCTCTCTAAACAAATGGACTCTACTGAAAGACTGGCAGTTTCTTATTTCACCCCAACCCCTATTGGGTTTCATAGTTAGAAGCAATGAGGCCTTTTTCTCCTTGGTGCTGGAACCATGAGCTGCATGGTCTGGCCTGGGGCTGGGATGGCTCCCCAGGTGTCCCTCCCAACTTTTATAATGTATGACTGTGCTTCCTGCCAGCAGACCACAGCCACTGTCCCCTGTGTCCTCTCCATCCCGGTTCTGCCTCTCCTACCCGTTTTTTTACTTTATTTTTATTTTTATTATTTTTTAAGATTTTATTTATTATTCTCAGAGAGAGGGAAAGAGAGAGAGGCAGAGAGGGAGAGAGACATCAGTGTATGGTTGCCTTTCACCTGCCTCCAGCAGGGGAGAGGCCTCTAATACAAGCAAGGTTATTCATTATAGCTAAGATCTGACTTAACTGCTGTACATATACTTTACATTCACTTCTTGATCTATACACATATCTCCCACCCCAATCATAGCCTGGAATGGTCACCTGTACACAATTTCATAAGGACTCCATTGAATCCCACTTCAAAGAGCCACCCTTATCCTGAGCAGGGCAACAGGTAAAACTTGACCCAATGGAGGTGAGGTTCTTGACACAGCTTGGGTATATATTTTTGAAGGTGTGACTCATCTTCTCTACCTTCCCAGAAGCCTGAGGTCTTCATGCCATGTGGCATCGGTTAGTACATTTCTAAAAATTTATCTTCCATGTAATTTCTGAAACAAAATCCGTTCCTTTATCACTCTGTATGCTGCCAAGGAAGCCAAAATGAGAGGTCATTTTCTTCAGTAAGGCTTTTACTACTTCCTAGGATTTCTTAGTTCTAGTGGGGTAGGCTTCTATCCATCCTGAAAAAATGTCAACAGGACTAACAAGTATTTCCACCCTTGGACCCTTGGCATCTGGGTAAAGTCTATTTACTAGTCCTCAATTGGACACAGCCCTTGTTATTATTTCCCTTCTTTATTTTTATTTTTATTTTTTTAAAGATTTTATTATTTTTCATAGAGAGGGGGAGGGGAGAGAGGCAGAGAGGGAGAGAAACATCAATGTATAGTTGCCTTTCACCTGCCTCCAGGTACAGACCTGGCTGGAGACCTGGCTGGAGACCTGGTTATGTGCCCTGGCTGGGAATCGAATCCCTTCTTTATTTTTTTTTTTATTTTTAAAAGATTTTATTTCATTATTTTTAGAAAGGGGAAGGGAGAGAGGCAGAGAGAGAGAGAGACATCAATGTATGGTTGCGTTTCACCTGCCTCCAGCCACAGACCTGACTGGAGACTTGGTTTGCAACCTGGTTATGTGCCCTGGCTGGGAATCGAACCTGCGACCTTTGGGTTCACAGGCCGGCACCTTATCCACTGTGCCACCAGCCAGGGCCTTCTTTATTTTGATTGGGATCTGCCTTAGAGTTGTTCTTCTGGCGCAAAACATATCTAGTAATTAGCCTTTGGATGACTTTAGAAATTCCAGGTCCTGTGAGTTAGAGCTTGATATAGGTGTTTAATGAGACTCTTACATAGTGAGAGGCCTCAATCAGATACTTCACCACTGGCTCTACTAAATGTTCAGAAAGTAGTATAACTTCCTTTCTTATTCTTTTCCATCCACTATTAGCACCTTCTCCATCAAAACCCCAACTCTTAGCTTTCTCTAAGTCTGCAGTCAGATATTCAGGGCCAAATTGTAACACATCTACAACAGGTACTAAAGGTATTATAAATGTTCCTTTAGCCATTTCTTGTGCTACTCTATCAACCAGATTGTTTCCTCTAGCCACTTCAGAGTTCCCTTTCTGCTGCCTGGTGTCTGGGGCAGTGCATAACTGCTACCTGTAAAGGTACCTGAATAGCTTCTAACAATTCTAAAATTTCTGCTGCGTGCTTAATCTCCTTTTTCTTGAAGGTTAATAGGCCTCTTTCCTTCCAGACTGAACACTGTGCATGCAAAATGAGAAAAGTATACCTTGAATTAGTATACATACCTACTCTCCTTTTGTGCCTCAATTTTAGTGCCCTCACCAATGCAATCAGTTCAGCATCTGAGCAGAGGTTCCCGGTGGCAAGGCCTTGGCCTTTACTGCTGTTTCAAGAGTTACAATGGCATAACCAGCATTTCTTTTTTCTTCATCCATAAAACTGCTTCCATCTGCAAATAGAGTCCAGTATGCCTCTTCTAGAGGATGATCTTGTAAATCAATTCTGCTAGAATAAACTCCATTAATTATTCTCAGCACAGTCATGTATTAGCATAGCAAATCAGGCTCTAGGAGAAGAGAGGCAGGAATTAACTTACTTAGAATTTTTAGGGAGACATTGTGATTATTGAGAAGAATAGCTTGGTACCTGCCCATTCTTCCAGCAGTGAGCCACAAATTTCCTTTTTGTTCCAGCAGGCTCAACACTTGGTGGGGAGCATAAATAGTGATAGACTGTCCCAAGGAAAACTTAGCTTCCTACAAGAGCTTACAGGTGACTGGAACAGCTCTCAGGCAGGCTAGCCATCCCTGGACAGTGTGATCTAGTTTCCTTGACAAATAAGCAGTGGGTTGCAAAATGTCACTGAGCATCTGGGTGAGGACTCCTAGGGCAATGCCTGCCTTTTATAAATGTATAACTAACTGGAAGGGATTTAGTGGGTTTGGAAGCCCCAAGGCTGGTATAGAAGCCAGGTGCGCCTTCCGGGACTCAAAGGCCTGGGTACATGCCTTCATCTATTCCAAAGGGATATTCTCTGGTCCCCTCAGAGTTTATCCAGTTTAACAGATTTGCTATAGAAAATGGAGTAGGTGCCCAATAATATCCAGCCGCCTGGCCTTCTGGCCCTACTCCCACTGGAAGTTTTTGCAAAGGGTATTGCCCTACCCTGGTAGGGGCTTTTCCTCCACTGAATTTGGTTCCCTGGCAGGTTTAAGATGGTGAGACCAGTTCAGGCTCACTTTCCCATTTCCTCAGCCATGTAAGAAGGAAGGTCCTCCAGAGCTGGGGAGGGAGGGGAGGGTTGGAACCCTGACCATGCTTCACAGCAGCCATAATATCTAGATCTTCCTGGGCCCTCTCCGCTGAGCTGTCTTTCATAGGCTAATTCCCTTTCCTCTGGACCATCAATTTCCTTTTCATCTTACATCCTGATTATGTAAACTCATGAAAGTTTCTAGGTAAGACATTTTGTCCCACTTCCCCAACCTTTGAAAAAAACAACTCTTGTTATAGTATAATACAGTAATTTAAAGACCCACTCAGCAGCCAGCACTCTCCTGAGTCTAGATTACACAATACGTAAGCCAAACACTGTTATAATAAAAATCACTCTCTTTTTAGCTATAGATTTATAAGCTCGGGTCAACCAAACAGCCAAAACTTGCCACAAAGGGCTGTTTCCCAGAATGGAGGCTTCTCCCCCTATTCCACCAGACAGAGTTCTGTAATATCACAAAAACTAGACAGAACCTTAATTAAACCAGAAGGCACCTCTTAGGCATAAGATCTGGGTTTTGGGAATTCAGGTCTAATTTCAGCAAGCCCCCAATAAATCCCCTGCCTGAGTAACTGCCTATGCCCTGAGGTTATCCTGTTTAACAAAGATATCTTTTTCTGCTAACAAGATTTGAGCAAGTTCCCTGTTCCCACCTCCCTATCATTAGCTGCATCTGGACTTTTGAAAGTCCCCCCTCCCTTAAGAATCCCCACTCTTGTCTCTGCTCAGGGCTGCAGTCACTCCAGACTCAGCCCGCCTACTTGGATCGCCCTAATAAAGGCTGGGAACTGGCTTGCGTCTCCTCCCTTCCTCCTCACAGAAATCTAATAGCACCTTTTTACCAGAGCTCTGTAAACCAGACAGCACCTTAATTAAACCAGAAGGCACCTTAATCTGTTTATTTTAGTTGTGACCAAGGATGGTAACCTGAACCAGAAAGTACCCTGGTTCAATAAAAAATGAAGACGATGGGAGGTGCCAAGAGTCAGAGGAGAGTCCCCAGGTGAAATTATTTGGCAGTTGCTAGGGAATCTCCAAGTCCACCCTGGGGTCCCCTAGTCCAGGCAGCCAATGGGACTCCCCACCAGATACCCAGACTTACAGGAGAGTCCCAAAGTCTGTCCTGGTGGAGTCACCAGAATACAAAACCAGAAAAGCCAGCATTTGTGCTGCCTGTCACCTACCAACCCAAATAAGCAGAGACAGGGGTTGAAATTATGAGTTTAGCTTCCTACTAATGGTCAGATGGTCAGCGATCTGAGAAGATAGCAGGTTTGGACCCTAACAGACCATCTGAAATTCCATTATAAATTATAAGGAAAAGAAGCGTAGTTAAGGAGTTTGCAATTCAAGGGGAAAGTTCATCAGATAAAAGCTGCAATATTCTTTCATCTATGGCCTGGGCAGCGGTCAGCTCACCCTGGAGCACAATGGCTCAGGTACCATCTTGATTGCTTGCAGTCCTGCTGAGGCACAAAGGTGGAACCTGCCTATGGTCTCCTGGAGTCAAGGTGGGCCATACTTTCAGTTCCTGAAACACCTTTTTGCATACATTGATTACTAAGCTTATTAGCTATTACTTGAAACATTCTCCAACATCTGAGTCCCCCATCAGATCTGTTCCCTTTAGAAATAATCACCAGTGATAGGAAGGGCTCAGATTTGTTTGGGCCTATGACCTTAGGAGACCCAGTCCTCCACCTTTGGCCCCACATTGGGGCTTAAGGTAAGCAACCCACTATCCTCTGTGAGCAGCATGCCTCACAGCACGGCCACAGGTGTGAGGTGTGAGGATTCTCAGGTGTGCTTTTTGCTGCTGCAAGGAAATTTTTCAGATCAGGTCTCAGTCAGTCCCCAGTGAATTTTGAAATATAAAAGGCTGCATTTCCTTATCCAGATTGTATAGTCACATTCTGCAGCTTTCTGAATGTACAGAAACCAGCAGGTTTTACACCTAAAAGTTTGAACTTTAGGATATGTTAATTATATTTCCATTTTTAAAATCACACTGAAAGATTAGAATAGCTATGATGAAGGAATCCAAGGTGAAGGTATAGATAGATAAACTGAGTCTCCTTCCACAACCAAAAACATCTACCTCAAAACTAGAGACAACCAGAAATTCCAGAATACCAAGCTGCATGGAAGGCCAACAAACAAAAGACAAAGAAAAATACTCATCTAGATAGGTAGTAAGGGTGGAGCCAGGACAGAGAGGATGTCATTTGGCAGCACATGGCTTGACATGGTGGCAGCTGCAATAGGACAGGAACTGTGGCCAGAAAGTGCAGTTATAGTAGGGACACACCTGTTGAATGCTTCTGGCACCAGACCAGATGGTGTGGCTCACCAGGGCGGGGGTGGGGTGGTGGTGGGAGTAGAATAAAGCCACATTGCTTCTGACCATGAAAACCAGGGCGGGTAGGAGTGGAGGAAAAAACTGCTGGTCTCTCAGCAGAGTCCATGTGTTTAGATGTCTCCACGGTTCTAGAACATCCACAGACCCATCCACTCGGAACTATGGACAGGGCAACAGTTAGAAGGAGCTAGTTCCATATAGGAAGCAGGAGAAGTGCCTGGAAAAGGGGTGAGTACTGAGCAAGTAGGATTGTTCCCTCTCAGGACTCTTCCCCTTACACAGTGCTACAAAATGGTGAAACAGGTCACCCCATACTGACATTCGTAAGACTCTGCCCCTTACAATATAACAGTTGCAACAGCTCTACCTAAGACACAGAAGCACACAGCAGCCTGTCAAAATGAGACAGAGAAATATGGCTCAAAAGGAACAAATCAAGGTCCCAGTGGCCAAAATAAGTGACAAAGAAATAGCCACTCTAGCAGCTGAAAAGATTGCCAACCTGACAGACACACAGTTTAAAATGCTGGTAACAAAGCCCTGGCTTGTGGTGCAGTGGATAGGTGCCAACCTACAAATCCAGAGGTTGCTCATTCAATTCCCAGTTGGAGCACATAACCAGGTTGCAAGCCAGGTCTCCAGCCAGGTCTGGAGCTGGAAGCAGGTGAAACATACATTGATGTTTCTCTCCCTCTCTGCCTCTCTCCCTGCCCTTCTCTCTAAAAATCATGAATGAGATCTTTAAAAACAATAAATTAAAAAAAGATACAGACTTGACAGATGTGCTTGTGCTTAAATACAGCAAACAAAGAAGGGAAGAAATGAAGGCTAGGCCAAGTGAAACTAAAGTACAAAAAAAAAAAAAAAATGGTGAAGGTAAGGAAACAGGGTTCAAATCAATGATTTAGAACATAAAGAAGAACTAAACAGTCAACCATCACAGAAAGTGGAAATAAGAATTGAAAAAACTAGGAGAGATTTAGGAACGTCTAGGACGACTTTAAGGTGTCAACATAAGAAATCCTAAGGGTACCAGAAGGAGAAGAGGAAGAGCAAGAAATTGAAAACTTATGTGAAAAAGTAATGAAGGAAAACTTCCCAAATCTGGCAAAGGAAGTAGACATACAAGTCCAGGAAGCACAAAGAGTACCAAACAAGCTAGACCCAAATTAGACCACATCATGACACATCATAATTAAAATGCCAAAGGTTAAAGTTACAGAGAGAATCTTTTTATTTTATTTTATTTTATTGTTGTGGTATTACATCCATTCCCCTTTTTGCTCCCCTCTGTCCCCCTCCCCACCCACCCATTCCCCCCAAAGTCAATCCCACCTGTTGCCCATGTCCATGGTTTCTTTCTTTCTTTCTTTCTTTTTTAAGATTTTATTAATTATTTTCAGAGAGAAGGGCAGGGAGGGGAGAAAGGGAGAGAAGCATCAATGTATGGTTGCCTTTCACCTGCCTACAGCTAAGGACCCGGCTGGAGACCTGGCTTGCAACCTGGTTATGTGCCCCAACTGGGGAATCAAACCAGTGACCCCTGGGCCCGCAGGCCAGTACCAATCCACTGTTCCACACCAGCCAGGCCAGAGAAAATCTTAAAAGCAGCAAGAGAAAAGAAGAGAGGTATCTGCAAAGGTGTTCCAATAAAACTATCAGCTGATTTCTCAAAAGAAACTTTGCAGGCAGGAAGTATTCAAAGTGATGGAAAGCCAGGACCTTACAACCAAGGTTACTCTATCCAGCAAAGCTATCAGTCAGAATGGAAAGGCAGACAAAGTGCTTCCCAGGCAAGGTAAAGCTAAAGGAGTTCATCTTCACCAAGCCATTATTATATAAAATGTTAAAGGGACTTATTTAAGAAAAAGATCAAAATTATGAACATTAAAAAGACAACAAACTCACAACTATCAACAACAAAACTTAAACAAACAAAGCAAATAACCAGAATAGGACCAGATTTGTAGATATGGGATCATTGGGTGGGTTATCATCTGGGAGGGGAAAGGGGTGAAACAGGGAAATGGTGCAGAGATTCGGAAACATAATTGGAGGTACAAGATAGAATGTGCGTTTCTATAGCATCTGAATGTGCTAAGACATGTAGCCAGAGGCTAGTATAACTGGAGCAAAGTGAGATGAAGAGTAATCTTCAAGGATGGTAGAGAATGATGGGAGGTGGGACACATCATCTTATGCCGAACAAGTTTGCTTTGACTGAGAAGTGCAGTGCTACTTAAGGCTTCTGCACAGAGGAGTGATCTCATTGGATAGTTTTTTAAAGATTTTTTTTTTTTAATCATTTTTGGAGAGGAAGGAACAGAGGCAAGGAGGGAGAAAGACATCAATGTACAGTTGCCTTTAACCTGCCTCCAGCTACAGACCTGGCTGGAGACCTGGCTTAGAATCTGGTCATGTGCCCTGGCTGGGAATTGAACCAGTGACCTTTGGGTTCGCAGGCCAGCATGTTATCCACTGTGCCACCAGCCAGAGCTCATAGGATAGTTTTAATAACCCATCAGCTATATCAAGACTAAGACTATAGGGGGCAGATACAGAGGCCAAGACACCTGTTAGAAGGATAAAGCCATAACCAGGTGGGAGAAGGTGGGTCAGTCTGTGTTGGTCACAGTGGTGTATCCAGAAAAAGTATAAAGAGCTACAGATTACTCACAGACTGAAGTTGGGACAAGACAGAATGATGTGAGTTTAGGATGTTTGGTTATTTCACACAGAAAACAATTGGAATAATGGAGTTTCCATCAACTGAGATGTAGAGGGCCACATGTAGATTAGGTTCTCGAAGAGAAATGAGGAGTTTGCCACAAAGCATACTGAAATGAGGATGAGAATAATGTCCAAGTGGATACGTGTATAATAATATTTTCAACCACACACACCAGCCAGGGATCTGGAAATAATCTTAAGGGCATACAGTAAATGAAGAAATGGCTATTCTAGAAAGTCTGTGAAAATTCAGTAAGGAAAATGAGCCTGTGACATGTGACCAGGACAACTTTTTCTTTGGACTTTCATTGCAGACTGCAGCCAAGGACCCAGGCTTCTAGTAACCTGTGACTAAAGTTTTAAGTTCGAGCAAGTATGGGTGAGAAGTGAGGGCTTCCTCCTTCCCCCAACCCCCACTGTGGAATGAAGGCTCTGTGGTGGCTACAGGGCTGCTAAGGCTACTAGGGACCAGTTGGTCTCATTCTGCCTCATAAAATAGAGGTTCCACACCCAAGAGTGCAAGCTGAGAAGACCTCAGGCTACTGCCCTTCCTTCGCTAAATGAGGAGTGACACTCAGAAGTGTGCCACTGTCCTCATCCTACTGTGGTGCCCAGGCTCATGTATTCTGACTTGGGTAATAGGCTGGCTGTAAAGCAGATAGTTCAAAATCTCTTCCCAAAAGAATGTGGAAAAGTTTAAACCTAAGGGTGCTCTCTAAAACAATGGAGGCTGTTATTAAAGGCAATGGGGAGGACATTCAAGATATCAGCAAACATGTAGTCTACCTGGTTTTCAGAAGAGAAACGGGAAAAGGCAGCTGGCAAGAGCCCTCCTAGGGCTCAAAAATTGACCTCTGGAACTACTCTTTCAAAGAAGTTCAAATTTGACTGGGTTAATCTATAGAGCAATGTAGGCACCATGGCATGATCAAAACAATACAGCAATCATCCTGTAATTAATGGAGCTGAATAGCTTCAGAAAGCCAGGGAAAAAAAAGGAATAAAGCCCTGTCATCACCACTGCCATCCTAGGGTGACTGTGGGTACACACAAGCCATACCTCCCTGGGGAGGAACATCAGAGGCTTCATACTGCAAGGAATGCGGAGGGGAATGAAATAGACTGATTAAAATAATCTAGCCAGTCACCAAACAAATATAAATAAATAATAACAAGCCCCAGAGAAGACGGGCCAGAACCCAAAGTTGCTACAATATATTATCTGCAATGTCCAGTTTCCAACAAAAAAAATTACAAGGCACCCTGGCTGGTGGTACAGTGGATAAGGCACCAGCCTACAAACCCAAAGGTCACTGGTTCGATTCCCCAGCCAGGGCACATAACCAGGTTGCAAGCCAGATCTCCAGACAGCTCTGTAGCTGGAGGCAGGTGAAAGGCAACCATGCATTGATGTCTTTCTCCCTCTCTGCCTCTCTCCCTTCCCCTCTCTCTAAAAATGATAAAATCTTAAAAAAAAAAAAAAAATTACAAAGCATGCAAAGAAAAAGTAAATTCTGAATGTTACACCAGAAAATTAAGCAGGCAACAGAAACTGTCTGTGAGAGTGAACAGATGTCATATTTGACAGAAAAAGGTTTCAAAGCAACCACCATAAATACATTCGAAGAATTAAAGAAACCATGATTAAAGAAGTGAAAAAAGGCATGATGACAATGCCCCATCACATCAAGTAAGCCAATAAAGAGACAAAAGCTATTTAAGGAAAGCCAAATGAAAAGTTTGAAGTTGAAAAGCATAACAACTGAAACTTGTAAGTCACTGGAGGAACTCAACAATAGTTGTTGTTGTTTTTTTAATTTTATCTTTTTTTAAAAAAGATTTTATTTCATTATTTTTAGAAAGAGGGGAAGGGAGAGAGGCAGAGAGGGAGAGAGACATCAATGTATGGTTGCGTTTCACCTGCCTCCAGCCACAAACCTGACTGGAGACCTGGTTTGCAACCTGGTTATGTGCCCCGGCTGGGGAATCGAACCTGCGACCTTTGGGTTCGCAGGCCGGCACCTTAACCACTGTGCTACCAGCCAGGGCAACAGTAGTTCTAACTGGTAAGAGAGAGAACTACAAATTATATTATTCCATTTATATGAAAAGTCCAGAATAAGGAAATCTATAGAGATAGGGTGTAACTTAGTGGTTATTTATGCCTGGGAAAGGAGAGGACAAAAGGTGAGAGCTAAAGAGTATCAGGATTTTCTTCAATCCATGAAATGCTATAAAATGGACTTTGATGTGGTTGTGTCTATCTGTAAATAAACTGAAACCACCAAATTGCACATTTTAACTTGGTGAATTGTATGGTATGTGAATTGTCTCAATAAAGCTTTTAAAAACAAAATTCTAATGCATAATGGAAAATTCTAATGAAGGCTATAGATTCTAATGGGTGAAAACTCTATTGGGTAATTTCAAAACAGAATGAAGTAAGTAGAAGGATGATACATATTCTTAGAAAGAACTCAATGTTACTAAGATGTCAGCTCCCTCAAAAGAAAACTATAGTCTTTATAATAAATTCCATTAAATCCCCAAATCTGAATTTCTAGGACTACACAACAAAGCATTCTTCAAATTTAAAAGGAAGAACAAATGTCCAAAATAAAAGTTTTTGGACAAAAGGTGGGGTTTACTTAACATGTAGTAAGGAATTCAAAATTATGGTAATCCAGGCAGTATGGTATGGGCAGAGGGATAAACAAATAAAAGAAAAGAATCTTGCCCTGGTGGGGTGGCTCAGTTAGTTGGAGCATCATTCTGATATGCTGAGGTTGCAGGGTTCGACCCCTAGTCAGGGCATATGCAGGAGTCAACCAATGAATTACCAGTAAGTAATAAGTGAGGCAGCAGATTGATGTCCCCCACTCTCATCAATAACTATAAAAACTTATCTTTTCTCTTTAAAAAATGGAAATTTGATTAATGAAATAGGCTTTAGAGCAGTGGCAGAAATAATGTACAATTTAGTACACAGGGCAGGGAAAAATTAGCATATAATTGGGGAAAATACATTGTATTCATATTATTCCATGAACAATAATCAATTTATTATAAATACAAATGTGAGAGACAAAACTAGACCTCTTTTTTTTTTTTGGCCTTTAATTATTTTTAATTTTTAAATTGATTATGCTGTTACACTTGTCCCAATTTCTTTTCCCTTTGACCCCCTCTCCCAAGCACCCCCTCCATCCAGCAAGCCTATCTTATTCTTTAGACCTCTCTTTTAGAGTTTAAAAAAATGCTTTTTTATAACTTTAGAAGAGAGGGAGTTTTTTATATAAGAAAAAAGAGTAAGCTATAAGAGATTCCTCTTCATTATTCCTATTAAAATTAAGACTCATCAGAAAAACCATAGTTTGAGAGAAAGATATTTGCAATATATACAAAAAGAACAATTAATGTGGAGAGTAGAAATGAATAAAATGAAATAAATGAATAAAATGAAAGAACATATATGAAAAAAGTCAATCTCTCTACTAAGGGGTTAATATCCAAAATTTATAAAGAACTCATAAACTGAACACCAGAAAGCCAAATAATTCAATAAAAAATTTGGGCAGAAGATCTGACTAGGCATTTCTTCAAAGAGGACAAACAGATGACCTACACCTACACACATACAAGAAAATGTTCAACATCACTCATCATCAGGGAAATGCAAATTAAAACCACAGTGAGATATCATCTCAAACCTGTTAGAATGGCCATCATCAATAAATCAACAAACAACAAGTGTTGACAAGCAACTCTAGTGCAGTTGATGGGAATGCAGACTGGTGCAGCCACTATGGAAAATGGTGTGGAGGCTCCTCGAAAAATTAAAAATAAAACTACCTTATAACCCAGAAATTCCAATTTGAGTATATATCCACACAAATCTAAAACTCTAATGCAAAAATATATATACCCCTATGTACACTGAATCATTATTTACAATAGTCAAGATATGGAAGCAACCTAAGTGCCCACCGTTAGACAATTGGATAAATAAGATCTATACAATGAAATATTACTTGGCTATAAAAAGGAATGAGCCCTGGCTGGTGGCACAGTGGATAAAGTGCCCGCCTGGGAACCCAAAGGTCGCTTGTTTGATTCTCAGCCAGGGCAACATAACCAGGTTGCAAGCCAGGTCTGTGGCTGGAGGCAGGTGAAAGGCGACCATACATTGATCTTTCTCTCCCTCTCTGCCTCTCACCCTTCCCCTCTCTCTAAAAATAAAAAATAAAATCTTTAATAAAAAAAAAAGCAATGAAATCTTACCATTTACAACAATATGAATGAACCTAAAAGGTATTGTGTTAAATGAAATAAATCAGATAAGAGAAAGACAAATTCCATATAAGTTCACTACATGCGGAATCTAAAAACCAAAACAAGCGAACAAACAAAGCAGAAACAAACTCACAGACAGAGAAAAACTGAGGGTTGCCAGATGGGAGGGGAGTTGGGGGCTGGGTGAAAAATTGAAGGGATTAAGAAATACAAATTGGTAGTTATGAAATAGTAACTGCAAGAGTAAAGTATAATACAGTGAATATATGTAGTCCATAAAATTATAATAACTACGTATGGTGCCAGGTTGGTACTGGAAATATTGGGGTGAACCACTTTATCATGTACTTGCATTTGGACACTGAAACAAGAATCAAGGGAGTGGCATTTTTCACAAGAACACAAAACAAACTTGAAAAATTCCAACCCCATAAACCCTGGAATGTACGAATAAATGGGATGGGCCACAGCCTCAGTAACCAGCATGTATGAAACAGACTAATGCAAAGACTATTCAGGGAAGCTTCTCATTGTAACTCCTTAACTTATTTAGTGAAAGTTCTGAAGAGGCAAAACTAAACAGAACACTGCTTAGTGAAAAATCAGAGGTGACAAAGGTATGAAGATTAAGAAAAGAAGTAAAATAGCCATCATCAATGGGGTAAAATGTGGTGAGTTCAAGAAGGGGCTCACCAGAAAACTCTTAACAACCATTCTAGGCCAATTTATAAATCTTGATGGTGAGACCCCAAACGTTTACACCATTATTAGTTTTACAAAACTTCCCATAAAAATTTGTATGTATTCTGAATATGATAGCTATCACAATAAAAATTTAAAGTCTTTGCCCACAAATTAAACAAAAACAAACCCAAGCGCTATAAGGCATCAATCAAGCTTAGAAAAATGTATGGTTTTTTTTGTATGTTTGTTTACCATGTAATGTGGAAAGTCAGTTTTGATTGGCAGGCTTTAGTAACAAAATATTAGATACAGATCAAGTGTCTATTTAGAAGGAAGTGGTTGCACAAACATGAAAATTAAAGGCATTAGGTATTGATAGGAAAAGACCTGCAGAACTATCAATAGAACAAATAGGAAAAGTTTGTTGTCATGTGTATATCATGTTACCTTTTGTATAACAAAAGAAAATTTCGTATTTTAATTGCTTGCTTTTATATAAAGAAATGTGGACACAATGCACAAGAAATCATTAAAACTGACTGTCTGAGGGTGGTGGGGGTAAGAGTGCTGAGTGGACCAGGATATTCATTCTGGCAGGAAGTCTTAAGTTAGATTTTCAATATCATGTAGCTTTTTAAATTTTTTAAATGTATTTATTTTTAGAGAGAGGGGAAGGGAGAGAGAAAGAGAGGGAGAGAAACACTAATCTGTGGTTATCTCTTGCACGCCCACAACTGGAGGCCTGGCCTGCAACCGAGGCATGTGCCCTGACTGGGAATCAATCCAGCGACCCTTTGGTTCCCAGGCCACCGCTCAATCCATTGAGCCACACCAGCCAGGGCTCATGTAGCTTTTTAAACCTTTGCATGCATTATTAACTTTACATAAAAATAAACCTATATATTACATTTTGCTTTTTAGTAATTTTATTTTTATTTGGAATTCACATTCACAAGCTTAAATAAAATCTTTTAAAAAAAATTCATCCAATGCAGTGGTCCCCAACCATTTTGGCACCAGAGACCAATTTCGTGAAAGATGGGAGTTGTGAGGAGGCAGAAGGTGGAGCTTAGGTTAGCTTCGCTTCTCCACTTCTCCAGTGGATGGATGGGGTATCCAGTCGCAGACAGGGGATTGGGGACCCCTGTTCTAATGGGTCAGTCTCTGATGAGGGAAGGCCAGCATACCTGAGCACACAGAGAACTGAACTCAGGAGCTCCTCCCCCCTCCTCCCCATGTGGCTTCAGTGCTAACTAGCCAGGAAACTCAGCCGGAATCAATTTTTGATTCTGACCCAAATGAATCTCCAATTTCATGAATTCTTTCTCCAGGAAACAGACTCCAAAAGAATCTTCCTTTAAGTCTGACCTTCACAGACATTCTAAATTTGCACAGATTATCCTCTGCATGTTCCACCACTGAGCATTCTCAACCCTACCGGATAACTGACCGAAGACCGTGGCAAGCACAACCTCAGAATAAGCATCACCCACAACCACACACACTTTCCAGGGCCCTTGAAGCCTTTCTCATAGGCACAGCGCAGATGTGTGGGTAGGCTGGGCCACCAGAATAGGGTAGAAGCACCAGGAAGATCACTTCATTGCCTCCCTCTGCAATCTCATGATTGGCCTCAGTTTGGAGTCATTGGCCCCAAGCCCTCTCCCCACTCCATATTAGTCACACATGTCCAACACTGTGGATCATTTATGAGACAAACCCAGTGTTTGAAGAATCTGGAAAACCACTCAAAAGAAGGGAAGAAAACATTAAGCATTTATTATGGCTCAAGAAGAAGACCCACAAATATCTATTCCTTTCAGAAAAGAAAGATGTCAATTATTTCCATGGCAATAAAATTTTTCGGAGATATTAATCATATATGAATACTTTGAGGTGGTGCAAGTTTAAGAACATAGTATTTAGCATTAATCTCTCTCTTTTTTTTTTTTCAATGTATGGTTGCCTTTCACCTGCCTCCAGCCACAGACCTGACTGGAGACCTGGTTTGCAACCTTGTTATGTGCCCTGGCTGGGGTATCGAACCTGTAGCATTAATCTCTTAAGTCTAGATAACATGAAACAAAATGATCCAGTCACAAACTTCCCACCCTGCACAAAAAGAATAGCTGACATTTAAGTCTTTGTAACCCACTGATAAATCAAACATTGTGTGTGTGTGTGTGTATGTGTGTGTAAATGCACTCATTTTTTTGCAACCATAACAGGAGAAAGGTTTTCTCTATTTCTCTCTGATTCTTTTTCTGAGTACTATTCTCAAGGCTAAGTCCTGAATTTCCATTTGTCATTGCTGAAAAAAAAAAACAACAAATATGAGAAACATAACTACACAAGCTCCAGGAGAGAAAAAAGGCACAGAAGAATTTTAACAAATAGAATGTAAGTTTAGAACATTTTTTAATTTCCAAAACTCACTTCTTCCTTGCTTTTTTAAAAATATTTTATCTGAGGGGAGCAAAGGGAAAAGAAATGGAGACAACTCAACTTCATAATAATAAAATGTACTTTAAATATTTTATTTTGCAGCGTGTATTAATTAAATGTATTTTACATTTACTGAAAATTCCAAGGCTCAAACAACCAAATTAATCTTTATCAGGTGACAAACCCAGGGAGGGACAATATTGAACTGGAACACAGACATAGATGACTCAAGGGTCAAGAGTGGCCTTCCTACCACGTGCGACACCCCCCACCACCACCACCACTTGTTCACTGAAATACTCCCTGAACACCAAAAGGACACCCACTGTTGTCCTGCTCAAGTGCATGCGGCTTTGCAGGTGGCTGCCTCACCTCACTGCGTCGGCTTTCCCTTTTCAGGGGGTTAAGTTTCTCTCCCTTCAGGGACCCGAATCATTTCCGTTTTTTCTCTTCAATAACCACGTCTGTCAGCTGACGACTGTGTCCCTCCAGGAAATGAGAATAATCGGGGTTGGAGTCTTTAAGGACCTAGCACCTACCAGGAGACGCCTCCCAGGCCAGGGCTCCCACCACAGGTCCCCCCAGATTGCCCGCCCCGCCCCCCAGGCGGTCCGACGGGGGAGCCGGCCAGCGGCCCCGCCCCGCGCAGCTCGAGCAGCTGTCACCCTAGGCAGTCCTGGGACTCCCGACCCAGCGCTGACAGCGGACAGGATGCCGGAAGCCCACCCACCGCCAAGGGCGAAGACTCGGGTGGAGACCCCGGCCCCCCCAGCCCCTGGACTCCCCACCTTCACGGCCCAGCTCCAGTATCTCACCCGATCCTCCCAGTAACCCAGCAGATGAGTGCGGGGGCCAAGGGCGGGACACGATAGTGCGCCGGGCACCACAGCAGAGCTGCGTGACAGTGGCTGGAAGAACGCTGGCATTTGATTGGACAATACGCCCGGCGCGCAGGCCCGCTCCTGATTGGACAGTTCCCCACAGCGAGACCTGACCTTTCCCAGCTGGTCGGAGCAGCAAGAACTGCGTTGAGGTAGAACTACATCTGAATTATCAGGGTGTATTAAGGAGTCATTAAGAGGTACCTGCTCTGTCCAGACGCAGTTTCCCTATGGAGCGACAACCCCCACCCCTTCCAAAGAAAGAGGGCCACCTAGAACAGACTGGGCCAAAATGGGAAGGCCTGATGTCCTCCAGAGGTCAGGAATTGACCTGGCATTGCGAAGTCACCCATGGATTTGAGCTGTTTAAGAACACAAATATTTAATAATTATGTCACCATATGAAATGCAGAGCCTGGATAATTCTGATGACTGGCCATTGACATTGTTGAAGCCTTACCTATTATTTTCCACCCCACTTATTTACAAAAAGTGGAAAAAATGCATGTTTTATGGTTTGCAAAAAGTATTGTCCTCTATAAAAAGTAGTACTTAGAGGATTAGCATGTATAGAAGAGGTTTCCCATTAAAAATATATTACTCATTTGATTTACAAAGTATTTAAAATACAGCTAAAAATAAAATAAAAAGTGTATTTGTTTACTTAAATGAATGCCTCCCTGGTGGCTCAGTTGGTTGGAACATCATCCTGTGCACCAAAAGGCTGAGGCACATACCTGGTCAGGGGACATACCTAGGGTGTGAGTTCAATCCCTGCTCCAGGTACATTAGGGAAACACCTAGTAGATGTTTCTCTCTCTCTGCCTTCCTCTCTCTCTAAAAGTGATGGGGGGGGGGGAATGTCCTCAGGTGAGGATAAAAAAATTTTTTTTAAATAAAATCAGCCCTGGCTGGTGTGGCTCAGTGGATAGAACACTGACCTGTGTAATGAAAGGTCATTGGCCTGGTTCCTGGTTGGGACGTATGTCTGGGTTGCAGGCTGTCCCAGGCTGGGGCATGTGAGGGGCAACCAATGGATGTTTCTCTTATACATTGATGTTTTTCTCCTTTCTCTCTACCTTCCCCTCTCTCTAAAAATACATTGTTTTAAATATAAATAAATACACAAATAAAATCAATAAATATATCCGTGGGTGAGGGTTGAATACATGTTAAATATGAAAAAAGAAAAATAGATTTAAATGTATGGCTCCTATTGGATCCCAATGGAAATAATCCAACAACAAGGGTTTTAAAATTATGTAGACCAGCCCTAGCTGGTGTGACTCAGTGGACTGAGTGCTGGCCTGCCAACCAAAAAGGTTGTCAGTTCAATTTCCAGTTGTGGACCAGGTCCCCAGTTGGGGGCATGTGAGAGGCAACCACACATTGATAATTCTCTCTCTTTCTCCTTCCCTTCCCCTCTCTATAAAATAATACAATGTTTTTTAAAATTATGTAGACCATAAGGGAATTTGGCCACTGCCTATATGTTTGAATATGTTAAATATAATAAGGTATGATAATGGTATTGATTATGGCTATATTAAGCAAACAGATACATTCCAAAATATTAAAGGTTAAAATGATATGCTGAAAATTGGTTCAAAATTATCCAGAGGGAACTGAGTGTTGTGGAGAAGAAAGCTGATGGAAAATTGTTGAAGGTTGGTAATGAGTATTATGAGATTTTCTGAAACCATTCTCTCTACATTTAAAAAGTTTGAATTTTCCTTAAATATTAAACATAGACAACAGAGAACTACTTATGAAAGAATTTTTAAAGCATATTCTCTATCATTAGTTGTGTAATGAAAGTTCTTTCCTAAAGGGGTTTTCAGATAATGTGGGAGATTGCATTATTGATTCATATTTTTCAGTCCCCTGTGAAACAATTAGCAGTGTAGTAAGATTGTAATTATGGTAGTAAGATTATAATTCTTCTCCCCTTCATGTTGAGCCATGTGATTTGCTGAAGCCAATGCTAGGTGAGCAAATATCATGAGAAAAAACCTGAAACATGTTGTGCATTTGGCTTTCCTCTATACTTTGAGGGACCCATCAGGAGAACTCTTCCCCAAGGAGCTATTGATTAAGCTTCAGCCCCAGAATGGACATACTTGGATCAGAGCCAGTTTAGCTTCCAGAATGGACTTGAAGGCCCCATCACTTGGGTAACCTATCTTACCAAGAGCCAAACCTGTGAGCATGAAAATAAATGCTTATTGCAGCATGTAATAAACAAAGTTGGACTAGTAGTTATTTACACATTTACAATAAATTTAAAAGTTACACAGTTCACAACTTTAATGTCAGGCAAAACATGCCATTTATTAAGCAGTAATGATCTGTTCTCTGGGTTTGCCTAGGTTGGAGAAGGAAAAGAGTTTATAGGACTGACCAAAAGATCAAGAAAATCTTCATGCAGGAATTGTTAGTGGGTGCTTACATTTATTTTACACAAATGAAATTATGTAAACATTTGGATATAAAGACTGAATAAATTCAAGTTGAATTAAATTGTGCTCATACTCTTGCTACACAGCAGTTTCACTTCAGTGTTCTACTGAAAAACTAACTAGCTGGCATAATCTCAACCACATGTCAATTAAAGACACTTTGGAGAGATATTTTGGTGTCATCTGTTCTTTCCATTAAACAACAATGATCACAATCTAAAATATTTCATCATATGACAGTTACCATTTAAGAGTTTATCTGGTAGAACCATTGTTGGTTAGAAAAGAAGAGTAAAAAAATCAATACATTTGGAAAGAAATTTAGCTTTGAGAAAATCCAGAGGGGTCCAAATTACTGCCAGCATGTGCCATGCTGTTCCTGTCGAATTAAGCACTTTGTGAAATGTTGGAGCTCATGAAAACCTCCTAAAAATAGCAACGAAGCTTTCTACTTCTTAATATTTCATTAGAAGTATAATAATTTTGCACCTTAAAAGTTAAATACAAGTCACCTGTAAGTCCGTGCAGGCTTACTGTATATTTGGGTTTCTGTGGACACACTGGGGAAACACTAGCATGCTACAATAAGACAGGGGGACAATCACAAATGCTCCTGCCAGGGTATAAGAGCCACCACTCAAACACCTGAATTCTCCCAAATAGACACACAGGGTGGCAGGACACAAACTCTGTCCTGCCTATCTGTGTGTCTATCTGTCTGACTGGTGTAGGCACACCCAGACCCAGACACACAAACTCAGACTCACTGGCAAAGATGTGTCTCCAGAGACACACAGCTGGACTCTTATCCTGCACAAGCCCTGATCTTCCTAGGACTAATCAACACCACTTATATCCCTGCAATGGGGATTTAGCACTTCTGGAACCTGCACACTGTAAGAAGCCTCTTTCATAAGAACCACAGGAGCAGGGCCTGGCAAGAAGTGTCAGGGGCCCAAAGTGGCTGGAATTATAATTGGCCAGCCCTACCCCTGCAGCTTTAGAATTCTTCCAGAATTCATTAATCACTTTGACCCTTTGTCAGTCCGCTCCACGAGGGCAGTGTTGGTGTTGATCTCATGGACTGGCAGCTAGTGTGTCCTGCACTGGGGTCCCCTCAGCCTGCTGGTCTCATGTGTCAGTTCCATCTGCCCTAAGTGGCTCCAAAGTCCTCATGAAGGCCAGAGGATGGCCATCTCAGGAGCTCAAACCAGAGACAGCTCTTACAGGACATAGGGGAGGAAGGAAGCTATCTCAGGAAGGGTGGATATTGAGCTTCCCTACTTCTCTGTGCAGTATCTTCTCTGAGTCTCTGGTCCCCACTAAGGGGTCCCCTACCCCATACCGGTACTGGTCTGTGGCCTTTTAGGGACTGGGCCACATAGCAGGAGAAGGGCAGGCAAGCTTTGCTTCTATTACCATTTGAGCTCCCCCTCCCCCATGGAAAAAATTGAATTCCAAGAAACCAGCCCCTAGTGCCAAAAAGGATGGGGATCACTGTCCTGACCTACTCTGTGCACTTTCAGTATGGCTGAGCTTCCAGGTGTCTTCTGGCATTTTCTTAAAAGGCAGCAGGCGTCTTCGGAGACCTTGAGATCTCCACTTCCCGCAGGCCACTTGGGTTGAGATTAGGCAAAGTATAGGGGTTAGAAGTGCACACGGGCAGTGGAGGGGTGGCTCTGGAAACTGGGATAGGTCATTGAGAGAGACAAGGTTATTGTAGAAGATAAGGTCATACAGGAGAAGGGTGGGCCCAATATGGGGAGTCCTTACAAGAAGTATGCCATATGAAATGACATGAATGCACACAGGAAGAATGACCTATGAAGGTTAGAGTTAAGCCACAAGCCAATGAACTACCAGAAGCTGGAAGAAAGCTGGAACAGATGTTCCCCTGGCACTGTCAGAGGAAGCTGGTCCTGCCAACACGATTTTGGACTTCTGTCTATAGAACTAGGAGACAAAATTTTCTGTCACCCCAAGCCACCCAGCTGTGGTACCTTGTTACAACAGCCCTAGGAAACAAATAGTATACAACTGATGAAAACACAGTAAGTGGAATGTTTCTAAGAAATATCTACAGATTTTCCTTGAAAATACACATTGTTTTTCATGATACATGAACATAAACTTTTATGATGGAACTGCATTTAGTTTTGTGTAACAGAAAATCTCCTAAAATCTAATTGATAAGGTGTTGATCCTCACAAAGAAAAGGCTAAATCAGTACATTTTAAAATGCCGCTGTTCAGTGTTTTCTTTTTTCTCTCCTGTCTTTGCTTAAGGCAGGTCACGACCTCCCTTCTTATATTTGACATCAGGTTTGGATTTATTGTTTTTATGTTTTTTATTTTGTTCTGAAATTAAAGTATGCAAAATGAAGAAAAATGCAATAGTTTTTAAAAATTTTAAGTGTTGTTTAATTTTGCTGCAACATTGTAGCTTTTGTGGTGGAGGCAGGATCAGAAAGCCACTAAAAGTATTAAGAACACAGTGTTTGCTATATAAATTAAAACTTAGGAACTGTTAACATCTACAGAAGAGTGTGAATCATAGCATTAGAGACCACTAACCATGAGTCTGAATTAGTGGTCTAGAGGACACCTGCCAGTTTCTAGAAGAATCTAAATTGGAAGCACCTACCACACAAGTGAACCCTTGATACTGAGTTCGTGGAGCTATCTGTGGAAGCCTATACCTCTAAGAAGCATGGAAATCAAGGAATTGCCATTTCTTTTGATACTCTTGCTTAGTAAGGCAAAGATATCAGGTAATGGGCTGAAATCTGGTAACCAGAGGTTCCTATGCATCTTTCTATCACACTTTAAAGTGGTTCAAAAAACTTAGTAATGGCTTCTTCACTTTTAAGATTTTATTTATTATTTTTAGAGAGATGGGCAGGGAAAGAGGCAGAGAGGGAGAGAGACATCAATACATGGTTGCCTTTCACCTGCCCCCAGCCACGGACCTGGCTGGAGACCTGGCCTGCAACCTGATCATGTGCCCTGGCTGGGGAATCGAACCGACAACCCCTGGGTTCACAGGTTGGTACCTTATCCACTGTGCCACCAGGCAGGGCCACGTTTTTAAAAAGATATTTTATTTATTATTTTTAGAGAGAGGGGAAGGGAGGGAGGAAGAAAGGGAGAGAAGCATCAATGTATGATTGATTGCCTTTCACCTGCCTCCATCCAAGCACCTGGCTGGGAACCTGGCTGGGCACCTGACTGGAGACCTGACTGGAGACCTTGGCTTGCAACCTGGTTATGTGCCCTGGCTGGGAATTGAAACAGCGACCTTTGGGTTCACAGTTCAGCACCTATCCACTGTGCCACCAGCCAGGGCCAGTTTCTTCACTTCTGACTTCCAAATCTCATGCCAAGTTAAGCCACTGGTGAATTAGAACACAGAATCATAAGGGGAGGGGTTCTGGGAAATGTAGTTCCCAACATTGTTGATGTTGCACAATCCAAAAGAACTATTTCAAACTTACTATCTCATGGTCATATCATAAATGTCTCTTACTTAGTAGATGCTTATTGTACAGTTCCCAATCACAAGCAAAAACAAACAGCAATGGGCAAAAGCTGAAAGCAATTCACATAATTTCATAATTATAAACACTGTAAGAAAAATAGAATAGGGCTCATCTGACCAAAAATGAATAAACAGGTACTCTGAGTAAGAAAGGTAGGAAATATATGATGGATGATATCCAATATCTGTCACACTAAGCCAGTAAGAAAAGTCCAACAAATACTAAAGTGTCATTGTTCCAATAACACCTTACGGACAGTTTAAAAAAGCAATTAAAACTACTTCTATATTGAAAATACACTTTAAATCATGTATGAGTCTACAAACTAAGGCTAAATTTTGTTTAGTGAAATGTAAGAAAAAACATTACATGCAAATTTTATGTACTTACTATACACTATGAGTACTTGGAGAGTTATTTTCCACGTACATGTTTATTTGTAAAACAACTGGAAATACAGTCCCTATGGGGTACTTATAAAGGCAACACCATATTGACAACTTTCATAAGATTTCTCTCCTGGTGTGAATTTTCTGAAGCATTGTGCATGCATTCCTTTGCGGGACTTCCTGAATTACATACGCAGTGTTTTTCTGCAGTGTGTTCTCATATGTCTTCTTAAGGATGAGGAGCAACTAAAGGCTTTCCCACATTGCTTACACTCATAAGGTTTCTCTCCAGTGTGCATTCTCATATGTATTGGTAAAGATGATGGCCATTTGAAGACTTTCCCACATTCCTTACACTCGTAAGGTTTCTCCGCAGTGTGTGTTCTCACATGCTGTTGCAAAAGTTCAGGCCAACTGAAAGCTTTCCCACATTGCTTGCATTCGTAGTGTTTCTGGGCAGTGTGCCTTCTCATGTGTTTTTGTAAGGCTATGTGGCAATAGAAAGCTTTCCCACACAGTTTGCATTCATACGACTTGTCTCCAGGATGCATTCTCACATGTTCTCGAAAGCAAGCAGACAAATTGAAGGCTTTACCACATTGTTTACATTCATAAGGCTTTTCTTTAGTGTGGGTTCTCATATGTTTTCGTAAGGATATGGGCCAGTTGAATGTTTTTCCACATTGAGTGCATTCGTAAGGTTTCTCTCCAGTGTGCACCCTCATGTGTCCTCGAAAGGATGAGGGATGGCTGAATGCTTTCCCACACTGGTTACATTCATAGGGTTTCTCTCCGCCGTGAGTCCTTTCATGTCTTCGGAATGACTGAGGGTAAATAAAGGTTTTCCCACACTGTTTGCAATTATAGGGTTTCTCTCCAGTGTGAGTCCTTTCATGTCTTTTAAAGGATTGGAGATAAATGAAGGTTTTCCCACACTGTTTACATTCATAGGGTTTCTCTCCAGTGTGCGATATCATGTGTCTTCGAAAAGCTGAGAAGTAACTGAAGGATTCTCCACATTCCTTACATTTATGTGGTGTCTCCCCAGTGTGTGATATCATGTGTCTTCGAAAAGTTGAGGAATAGCTGAACACTTCCCCACATTCCTTACATTTGTAGGGCTTCTCTCCAGTGTGTGTTATCATGTGCCTTCGAAAAGTTGAGGAATAGCTGAAGGCTTTCCCACATTCCTTACATTTATAGGGCTTCTCTCCAGTGTGCGTTCTCACATGACTAGTAAGACTTGAAATATCAATGAAGGCTTTCCCACACTGCTGACATTCATAGGTTTTCTCCGCAGTGTGAATCCTTATATGCCGATTGAGGGAAGAAGTACGTGGAAAGGTTTTTCCACATAACTTACATACATAGGGCCTCTCCCCTTTGTGGGTTCTCATGTGCATTCTTAGGTGTGAGCAATAGCTGTAGGCCTGCTCACATTTCTGACATGGATATGGTTTGTGTCCAGTGTGAATGGACACGTGACTCCTGAGGGGTGAATGATGCATGAAGACTTTTGCATATGCACTGCATTCATACTGTTTTACTTCAGTAAGAGTTTTCTGGTACAGATTAAGATTTGAAATCTGACTTAAGCTTTCACAGAGTCTTTCCACCACATGACTCCTGTTAGAAAATGAGAAACATGTTATAATAGTTTTTTTAAAGATTTTATTTATTATTTTCCAGAAAGAGGGGAAGGGAGAGAGGCAGAGAGGGAGAGAAACATCAATGTATGGTTGCCTTTCACCTGCCTCCATCTACTGACCTGGCTGGAGACCTGGCTTGCAATCTGATTATACGCCCTGACTGGGGAATCAAACCAGCGACCATTGGGTTCACAGGCCGGCATCTATCCACTGAGTCACCAGCCAGGACTATAACAGTTTAATTAATAATAATGATTTAATACTTATTAATATTAGAATTACATTTTCACTGATTCCAGTGAATGTGTTGGTTTTCTATCCAGACTTGTTTTAAAGTAGAATGAACTAAATGGATTGGCCACAGCCATTATGAAAACAATGTTTCTTAAACACAGGCTTTTCTCCTAATTATTTTCTACTGTTTCTAACACTCAACATCTGTGTCACATTTCTTTAATTAATTAATTAATTTTAGAGGGAGAGGGAAAGGGAGGGAGGAGAGGGACAGAAACATCATGAGAGAGAGAAACATCAATTGGTTGCCTCTCATATGCACCCTGACCTGGGGCAGAACCCCAGGCTAGGCATGTGCCCTGACTGGGAATCAAATTGGCAACCTTTAACTTTGCAGGATGATGCCCAACTAACTGAGCCACACCAGTCAGGGCCTATGTCACATTTAAGGAAATTTTTTTGTGTGCAAAAATCTGTGAATAAACAAATTTGATGAAGGTGTATGAGGGTTGTTGGTGTGTTTCCATTTTGAATTTTAGGACCTATTAAGATTCTTCCTGAAATGCAACTCACCTCAGATATCTCCTTTGATTTGTGTGCAGATCTTGAACACTAAGTTCTTCCCAAATTTTCCCTAAGATGGAGACCCAAGAATGTCTGGTGAACTTTGCCATTTTATCTTCTTTGGATATTTTATTACCATAAGTATCCTGCTGAAAAACTGACCCGTTGGCTTTAAATTGTATCTCACCATCTAAAAATAGAAAGGGAATAAATCTTTAAAAATAAAGGTACCTGTTAAGCCACAGGTTTGCTGTGTCAGGACTTCATAAATAATAAGAACAAGATGGTCAAAATGGTAAGCAGTTTAATAAACACTACAATTGTCACAAAAGGTACAAAAACAAACTTCAATGGGCCCTCTAATGACCCATGAAACCTATACCCACTATGACACATTTTTACACAAAAATAAAAACTCAGTTTAATATATAGATTCTCATTCTCATGGGGGAACTATTAAATTCTAGCTCTATGACAGTTGTGACAATGTCTTACTAATAATATATTCCCTTTCCACATTTCAACCTGACAACAGTCTTGATATACAAGAAATATATGTTCTCTAAAGTGAGAGGGAACTAAGTGAAGGAACGATGTCACTCTTACCCACTGAGGCCAGGTTTTGGAAAGTTTCCAGCATCACATCTCTGTAGAGCTCCCTCTGAGCAGTATCCAACAGAGCCCACTCTTCCAGGGTGAAATCTACAGCCACATCCTCAAAGACCACTGAATTCTGAAATATCAATATACATGCAGGAAAATGGGTGAGACTCATAGCACTGAGCAGCTGGGCTCAATTCACAGAAAGTTCAAATAAGATCCTGTGGTCATCTAACATCTAGTCTATGGCTAGGTCATCAAAACCACACTCACATCCTCACAGATTTAAAGCACACTAACACAATGAACTTATCTGTACACTTTTACTGTGACCACATCAAGACATTCTCTAACCAAAGGGTTCAGACCACACTAGAGAAATTAGAGAAATGCTATGCAAATTAAACAAATATTTGTACTTTGTGACCCACCAATCCCTTGTGACACCAACAACTTCAGCTCCTTCCCTACTGTGTACCACTTCCCTACTGTGTACACCAAAGTCAAACCTGGATGAGGGGTTTTTAATGTTTTTTGTTTTTTTTTTAGCCCTGATCAGTGTGGTTCAGCTGGTTGGACGTTGACCTGTAAAGCAAAATATTGCCAGTTAAACTGCCTATAAGGACACATTGCCTGAGTTATGGGTTTGATTCGACATGTACAAGGCAACCAATTGATGTTTCTCTCCCGATTTCTCCTTTCTTCCTCTCTCTGCAAAAATATTTTGTAAATTTTGTGATTTTTTAATTTTTCAATTATAGTTTACATACATTAGCTTCAGGTGTACAACATAGTGGCTAGACATTTAGATAACTTGTGATATGATCGCCCTGACAAGGACCCAACTGACAGCATTTATAGTTATCACAGTATTATTGAGTACATTCCCTGTACTGTACTTTACATCCCCATGTCTATTTTGTAATAATCTACTTGTACTTCTCGATCTCTTCCCATTTTCACCCAAATACCCCACGTTCCTTCCCATCTGGCAAATATCAGTTTGTTCTCTGTGTCTATTTGTTTTGTTTTTTATATACCTCATATACATGAGATCATATGGTATTTGTCTTTCTATGTCTGACTTATTTCAGTTAGCATAATACCCTCTAGGTCTATCCATGTGGTCACAAATGTTAAGATTTCTTCCTTTCTTATGGCTGAGTAATATTCAATTGTATATATGTAACACATCCTCTTTATCCATTTGTCTACTGATGGATACTTAGATTGCTTCCATATCTTGGCTATTGTAAACAGTGGTGCAATGAACATAGGGATGCCTTTTTGAATCAAGTGTTTGGGTTTCTCATAAGAGTACCCTTGCTGACCTAGAGGACAAGGTTAAGAGTCCTTTTTTGCCAAGGAGTGAACTGGTCAAAAACATCCAGCAGTAAATCTTCCCACAATTTAAAAAACACCATAAAAGTACCTTCCTACAAAGGAAACACTTCTTCATCTCAAATTCCAGGAGAAAACTGATTCCCCACCCATCATCCTGGAGGCTGTACTGTCAGTGCCTCTCATTTTCTGTCCCCTGGACAGTGGGTTCAGGGGCATGTCGAGCCAACCCCTATGCACATGCATCGAGCTTAACGCTTCCTTTAAGCTGTTTTTTTCTTTTTCAGGTACATGTTATTGTTTATGTTATTACAGTTGTCCCAATTTTTTCCTTTGTCCCTTCCCTCGAGCAATCCCCTCCTGGCCTGCCCATAGTTCATGTCCATGGATCCCATGTTTAAATTCTTTGGCTTCTTAATTTCCTTTACTATTCTTAACATCCCAGTCTATTTTGTACCTACCAATTATGCTTCTTAATCCCTGTACCTTTTCCCCATTTCTCTCCCTTCCCACTGATAACCTTCTATATCAGCTCCGTATCTATGGTTCTGAGCCTCTTCTAGTTTTTTGCTCAGTTTTTGTGTTTTAGATTCAGTTGTTGATAGTTGTGAGTTTGTTGTCATTAAGCTTGGTTTCTTAAAAAAGAATATCAACCCATTGACATCCATGAGCAGGAAACAAAGAAAATAGTCAATTATACTTCCAGAACTTACCTACCTATTCAACAGAGTAATAGCACAGTAGGACTACCCCTGTTGTTGGTACGGGGAATGGCAGGAGGGCCTAAAGTCAGCTGAATCGATGTAGGATGGTTATCTGTAGTATTTCCTCTAATAAAGTTCCGTTACTCATTGTGCAGAAGTTGACACCTCAGACCTGTACTTTTTTTTTTTTTAATATTTTATTTATTTTTAGAGAGTGGGGAAGGGAGGGAGAGAGAGAGGGAGAGAAACATCAATGTGTAGTTGCCTCTCGCACACCCCCAACTGGGGATCTGGTGGTCTGCAACCCAGACTGGGAATTGAACCAGTGACCCTTTGGTTCGTAGGCTGGTGCTCAATCTACTGAGCCACCCCAGCCAGGGCAGGCCTGAACTTTATCTTTAGAAACAACTGAGGCATGGCTGGCTTAACTGGTGTCTGGGACCTTGGACTTGAGAGGTATCACCACCTGCACTGACACTCCTCACACTGTCTAAACCAACTGTGCAGACAACAGCATTAATGCTGAACACCTACTTTTCTTCCGGGAGCTTGGTGTTTGGAGACAAGCTAGGCCTACCATGTCCACATCATCAGCTGTCAGTAAAAATCCTGGGCATGGGGTCTCTGACCAGCCTCCTTGGTAGACAAAGCTTCACATGTTGTTACAACTCATTGCTGCATGCACTCTGTCAGACTCCATTAGGAAAGGACTCAACTACTTGCTTGCCCCTGGTTTCCTGCCGCTTTCTCCTTATGTGCCTTTCCCCTTTGCTGATTTGTCCGTGTCCTTTTATTGTAATAAACCACAGCTGTTGAGCACAACTTTATGCTGAGTCAGGAGCACCTGGGGATGGTGACTGCGACACTAGAAGTAGGTTTGCTGGAACACCCTGACCCACTGAAATATGGCAAAAACACTGCCTGAAAGAGGAAGGATGAAAAGGGAAGGGGTGCTTGGGTGGCTATGAAGCTGTCTGTGGTTTGAAAGGGCAACTAAGTTGCTGTCTGGTGGGAGGTCAAATGACAGAGGTAAAAATGACAGATCTGACTAAAGGGCTGGCTCCTTGGGTAGACAGGCTGCTTCTGGCCCTGCCATCTAAGTGACAGAAAAACAAAAACAAAAGCAGCCCTAGTAGGGCCTTTAAGTTTTGTTCTCCCTCCAACAAGAGAAAAAGAAAGCCTGAGTTCCCAAAGGTGAGTTTTGGATAGGCAAAAGTGCTAAAAGTTTGCATTGTATCAGGCAGGGGGAAAAGAAAAGTTGTATCTGTTCCCAGGGCTAGAGCAAAAATTGAGCTAAACAAGGGGAAAGGGTGGGGAGCCTCAGCCAGCTGGGGCTGCAGTAGTCTCCTGACCCACCCTGGCATTCTGGGCAGCACCCTCCCCAGCAGCTGTCATTTTATCCTTGTAAATGACGAATTTATGACTAGGACCTTGTTACGGGTTGAACGTGTACCAGCACAAAAGATACATTTAAACAGTAACCCCTGGTAACTAAGAATGCAATATGACTTAGAAATAGGGTCTTTAGGAGTAATCAAGTTACAATGAGGTCATTACAATGGGCCCAAATCCAACACAACAGGTGTCCTTATTAGAAGCGGAAAATGCCACATGGGGACAGAGAAGCACAGGGACAATGGCCACGTGAAGATAGACAAGGAGATTGGAGCAGTGTAATCACAGCAAGGAATGCCCAAGGCTGCAGGGAGCTGACAGACAAGCAATGTTCCCAGAAGCCTAAAGGATTCTGAGGAAGCACAATCCTGTCAACACCTTGGTTTTGGACCTCCAGCCTCTAGAACTTTGACAGAACAAAATTATAAGGCCCCCACACTATTATCATTTGTCATGGCAGCCCTAGGGAACTAATTAAGAGTATGAGTGAATTTGCAATGAAAATAAAGAGGAAGAAGATTTTTACTTAAAAAGATTCTGACTTGTCATTCCTGTGTCTGCATATATGATAAAAAACTGATGCAAATGGTATAGCCTTATCATTCCTTCAACGTTAGTAGGATCATCCCAAACCACACCAAGAAAAAGGTGTCAGTGAGACAGAACTTCCTTGCTTCTTACCACTGATGCATGGGTTGGAATTTAAACTCTAAGTATTAGAAACAAGATTAGGTCTGCCTAACTGATGACTTTTTACTATAATTTCACCTTAGGTTCAAAAAAGAAGTTAACAAAATTAAAAATATATACACACACACACACACACACATACACATAAACAAGCAATCTCTAAATGGGAAGTAGATCTTTTTGAATTTTAAGTAAAAGCTTCCAGTTTTCTAAAGAGTTCTTATGAAGACCTATTTCCAATGACCTGCAGAGGCTGACAATTATCCAGCAGTGGGTCACTTGAGACTCTAAGACAGACAAAACAAAAAGGGTTTAGGGCAGCCTTGGCTGGTGGATTCAGTGGATTGAGTACCAGCCTGCAAACTAAAGTGTTGCTGGTTCAGTTCCCAGTCAGGGCACAGGCCTGTGTCGCAAGCCATGCCCCTAGTTGGGGGCATGCGAGAAGCAAACACACACTGATGTTTCTCTCCCTCTCTGTCTCTCTCCCCTCTCTCTAAAAATAAGTAAATAAAATCTTGCTTTAAAAAGGGCTTAAGGACAGTCTAATTTGCCACTTGCTACTTGCACTTGGGACCCAGTCTGCCCCAGCAGTACCTCAGCTTTGCTACTGAGAGAAGACGACCCTGGTGTTTGATGGCATTCTGAACTCACAGAGCCTGCAGTTACACTTCCTGGATTTGACTGGGAGTTAAACCCAAGTATCCTTTGGGCTACTTCAGCCTCAGTACACACTGTGCTGGCCTGAAAGGAGGTGTAAAATCCATGACTTCAACTCCGGGAATGTGGAAGATTTAGAGCAGCTCTGTGTGAGGCTCTAAATTGTGAAAACCTCACAGATGCATGTGGCTCTGGTGGGGTTACTTACAGGTGTACATGACCAAGGTCTTGCTCCCCAGCAGGACCATCTAAAATCAAGCTGGTCCCTTTCACAACCGTTAGCTTCCATGCTGACAAGTCACTTACAGATGTCCGCACTTATAAAGTGGACAAACCAGTGTCATGGATGAGCAAAACTGAAACTGACCACCTCAGGCAGTCCCTCTGAAACACGTACCCAAATTAGCTCTGCACTGAGAACTCTGAGGCCACAGTGGTGGCCCTGAGGACCTGGCTGTCTGACAATGGATGCATTCTGCTTGGGGTGCCCTGACTGTTGTAAACTCTGCATTTCCAGGGGGCCAAATGTGCCCTCTAAGACTGTACTTCTCTGCTGCGTGTCCTACCAGGACTCCGTCTTATCTGTGGATAACGCGCTCAGGGCAACTTCCACTTACTGGCCAGAGTTGTGCTGTGTGGGAACAGACATCTGGGGCAAACACAAACAAACAAAACGCAGATATCTCAGGAAGGTCTCTCCCCTTATTAGCTTTCTAAGACCTTTATGGTAAATGGGATTTATTTGAACTGGCTAAGTCTAGGACCCCTAAAGGGCATACCCAGAATCAATACTACAGTTAGGTCTCATCCTACTACACCAATTTTGCTGGTCCTACTAATAATTTTCCTGTGAAGATGCCTTATCCAAGGACCAAGGGAACGGACTGTGCAGAAGTGTGAGCTGAGGAGGCCTGCCAGTCCTTATTCTTAGAAAGTCCTGCTTGCAAGGCCGACCCTTGATAGGTATATGGACACTTGGCTGTGGGGTGAGTTTCCAGCACCCCGACACAACTGGCTCCCTCTGCCTTTTTATGTAAACAATAGGGCTTCTGCCAAAAACTTGTTCCAGGAAGAAGGTATCTTCATGACCATCTCCCAACAAAAACCCTGTAATTGGGTCTCTCATTAGTTGCCTTGCCTAGTAGACATTTCAAATGTGTTGTCACACTTGGCTGCTTTGTGATGTCACTAGAAGGGACCCTATGTCTGTTCTCCTTAGTACGTGGCCTCAGGCACCTTTCTTCTGGGTTGTTTTATTCTGGCACTGCAGTAAATCACAGCCATGAGAACAACCGAAGGCTGAATCCTAGGAGTCCTCCTAGACCTCATGAATGGAATTAGTGCCCTTATAACAGACCCCAGACCCTTCCATCACGTGAGGGCACAGTGAAAAGACAGCTATGAACCAGGAACCTGGCCTCCAACAGATACCAAATCTGTCAACACCTTGATCTTGGACTTCCCAGCCTCCAGAACTATGACCAATACATGTTTGCTGTTATGAGTATTTTTGTTAAGCAGCCTCAGCTGACTAAGGAAGTCCCAAACACACCCAGCTTGAAACCATCAAATACTTTAATAGTCTACAACACTCATTTTTTTTAATGTGCCATTGAGCACCCACTCATTATATGTGAAAAGCTTTACAAAGAGCTTTATACACATACATTAGCTCATTTAGTGTATAAAGCCGACACTATTAAAATTGGTTCACAGTGGAGAAAATGCAGAACAGTCCATGAATAACATCACACAAACTCCTACCGCTTGCATGTTTTTCACATATACCTTACTTACAGCTGTTTTGTTATTGTAACTGTTATTTCCCAGTGTAACAAGGAAATATGCTAGATCTTGCCAGGCACTGTGGAGAAAAGCCAACAGAAGCATCCTATTCCATGTTTGCATCCTTATGCTCCACTCCTGGTAAAGCCCTGTATCTTATGAAGGACTGCTTTGTTTGAAGCTCTTACCTCTGGCTCTTTCATTTAGTAAAATTGACTTAGGTTATAGTGACATGGGTCCTAGTACTTAAAGGCACCAGGGCTACAGCACTGAACAAGGAAAAGAACTGATATTTTGGCGAATCCCTATAATTCATCAATTCACCTACCACACTTCGTAGAAACAAATTCATTTCTCTGCTGCCATTATCAGAAGGGAGGTTTTCTCCGTTGCTCTGACATTCTTTTCCCCAGTAGTGCGTTCAAGGCTAAACTCTGGAATTCCATTGTTTATCACTAAAGTAACAGACCTGAGAACCGTACTACATACCAGAGGGGATTTGCAAAGGTTCAACAAACGGAATAAAAAACACTTTTTTCTCCCCTGAAATTCACCTCTTAGAAAATATTTTAACTTCCTTGCTCTATTTATTAAAAAGTATTTTAATTTTTAGCCCTGGCTGGTGGCACAGTGGATAAGGCACCGGCCTGCGAACCCAAAGGTCGCTAGTTCGATTCCCCAGCCAGGGCACATAATGAGGTTGCAAGCCAGGTCTCCGGCCAGGTCTGTGGCTGGAGGCACATTGATGTCTCTCTCCCTCTGTCTAAGAATAATAAATAAGATCTTTTTTTTTTTAAGTATTAAAAAAAAAAAAATGCGGCTCCAACACGTGAGTACATCTTTTCAAGGTGACAAACCAGGGAAGGGCAGTGCTGAACTGAAACAGATATAGAAGATGACTTCAGACTTAAGGGTCCAGTGCAGACATCCTATCACGTGGGAGACAGCTCCCCCACTGTTCAAAGTCGGTCTTCCTGAACAAAGGACACAAGTTGGTGCCCCACTGTGAGTCTCAAGTGCAGGAGGCTTTGCAGGTGACTGCTCCACCTAACTGGGTGGCCTTTCCCAGTCTCCTGTGTTAGCTTCTCTCCCTCAGGGACCCGCATCATTTCCATCTTTTCTCCTCCAAACCAGGATCCAGTCAGCTGACAACATCGTCCCTCCAGGAAATACTACTGGAGTTGGGATCGGTTGGAGAATGAACACCTACCAGAAGGTCCATCCCAATGGGCCCCCAGGGTTAGATCTCCCCAGGCTCCCTTGACCACCCTGCAGGTTATCTGCTGCGAGGAGCTGACCAGGGGCTGATATTCCCCACCCCCACCCCTAGGTGGCTGTAGCTGTGTTCCTGTCTCCCCAAGCCGAGGTCCAGAGACCCCAGAGTCGGCGCAGGAGCCTGACATCAGGGCTGCACCTCAGGCCAAAGGAAAGACTAGGGTCGAACCCCCGGGGGTCGCGAGGAGACCGGGCCGCGGCCGCTTCCAAAGGATTCAGGCCCGTTCGAACTAACCCTCCGAGTCTCGGCCCGGCCCTGCGCACTCACCATCTCCCGCTCTCAAGGGGTCCTACCGCGGCCCAGGAATTTGAGAGCTACGGGATCCAGACACCTGGGGCTGCGCGGAGAAATTGCTTATCAACGCCACAATCGGCTGAGAGCCCTGTCCACTCCTTTACACGGAATTTCTGATTGGACATTATTCGGGAATCCGGAATCTTAATTGGGCAGTGTTTACTGGCACGCCGACGTCCTGGGTCTCTCATTGGACATTCTCTAGAGAACCGCCCCTAACGTGCCTGATTGGACAGCTTTCCGGGTCCCGCCCCCGTGTTCCTGATAATTCCCTGCGCATTGCCCTGTCTAAGTGTCTAAGTGGACAGCCCTCTAAGGTCCTGCACCCTTTGTCCTGAGTGTCAGACCGTCGGGATACTCTGGCTGACCACTGCCCAGGACGTTTGCTCCGAGAACTCGTTCCCTGCCTGTCGTACTGGCATTTACGCGCGGTTCCCCGACAGCCCAGTCCGAGTCCGCCCCCTGGACGAGGAAATTCTGACTCAGTTTCCTCGCGGAGCGCCCTCAGTCTGTACGCAGAACAGAACAGAAAGGCCTAGTGATCTGGGGTCAGCGCAGGGCGAAGCCCTTTAATCTGTGCCCTTTGTTTAAAAACAGACAGGCAACAAAGGACCTCTTAACCCTGCGAGTTCCCGCTAAGTCTTGACGTGTGACCTTTGACACCGGAAGCCCCGCCCCCCGCCCTCCGCCCCATTCCTAAACAGTGGGGCTTGAGGTCAACCCACAAAGTAGTAAAGGGGCCCTGATGCCGCAGGTTGCACGCACACAGGGCGCCTCTCGGCACAGCAACAGGTGAGATGTAAGAATTCTCAGTGTGCGTATACCGCAAGGAAATTATGTCAGATCAGGTTTTCAGTGTATCCCCAGAGAATTCTGAAAATGAAAAGACTCTAGTACTGCACAACAGTATGAATACCACTAAATTGTATACTTAAAAATGGTTAAGATGCTGAACTAATCAGGTGTATTTTACCACAGTTTAAAATTTTACTTTTTAAAAACTCTTATGATATCCCTAATGCAATCAAATTCCTACTTTAACTGCTATAACAAGAAAGCTTATATACATTTGGGATAGACCTGAAAACTCTTAATACACTTAATATAGAAGCTAATGCATTTAATATGCCTGCTCCTGTTAGAAAACATTTCTCTCCTTTGAGATTAAGTGGTCATTTAAACTCAGGTATCACTTGCCATTTTATTTACAAACAAAAAAAAATTTTTTTAATGTGATTGATTTTAGAGAGGAAGAGGGAGAGAGAAACATCGATTTGTTGTTCCACCCATCCATGCATTCACAGGTTGATTCCTGTATGTTTCTCAACTGGGGACGGAGCCCTCCAAACCACAACTCTTGCACATGGGGAAGATGCTCCAACCGTTGAGTTACTGGCCAGAACACAAAAAGAATTTTAAAAATTCTTCTTTTATGGTTTCCAGAAGATCTGACATGATTGCATAAAAATTAGTGTATGGGGGATTAACATAAAAAAGCCTTGAGTTTAAAGTAAACCACACATTGGATTTATAAACTACTAAAAATAAAATATGGTTATATGCATTTTTTGTTTAATATGCACTGCTAATTATTGCCAAATTTGAATAAATCAGCATGGAATTTATTTGAAGTTGGCCTTCAGCTTGGGTCCTGACATGGACTTCTAGCACTCTTGTCTGCTTACCTTCACCTGTTCAGAGATATACCCTAGGAGCACCAATCACCCTTAAAGAATATGCCCATTTCACTTATTAAGGTGGAAAAAATGAGTCTGGTCTCTGAATTCATTGCTGCAAGAGAAGAGAATAACAACTATTCAATCTGAGGGGAAAGAAGTGTGATTACAGATATTTGGACCACACTGGAGTGTTACTCATATACAAAGAAAACAAAATTAGTCTCAAACATGCAAGGAATGAGAGGTCCAGAACAAATCCCTCTACCTTCCCTCCAACCTCTCCCTTTAGCAGGACCTAAGGGGAAGCCCTGGTAACACAGAAATGTGTTGTGCAGCATTTCTACCTCATGTTCATCACGAAGCAAAGTATGAAAGGTTAAGTGTGGTCAGCAGAAAAACAGCCCCCTTACAGGTGTTTACATCCTATTCACTGGAATCTGTCACCTCCCACAGTAAAAGGGGCTTTATAGATGGGATTGGGTTAAGACTCTTGAGATAGGGATGACCCTGGATTCCCTGAGCGACCCAGTATCATCACCGGGCCTCATGAAAGGGAGACAGAGAGTCAGAGTCAGAGATGGAAGAGGCTGCACAGCTGTCAGGGATGCAGTGTCTCTAGAAGCTGGAAATGATTATCCCTTAGAGCCTCCAAAATAAACACAGCCCTACCTACACTTTAATTTTAGGCTCTAACCTCCAGAACTATTATATGAATAAACTGGTTATTTTAAGTCACTAAACGTAATTTGTTAACAGGGATAACAGGAAACTCATACAGTGGGTGTAAAGCAGAGAAACAATAACTTAATAAACGTACAAAAAACTGCTATTCCCAATCTCATCTTTCATGCGACAACTGTGAATGTCCCATACACACTTTCAACGTAACTGCACCTACTACACCTTGGCATGATCTCTTTTCAGAGAACAACACCTTTGTGTTTTATGCCCGAAATATAGCACTTCTTGTATTTTTTCCTTTTGTCTTTTTTTAATATAGCACTTTTTGGATAGGTGGTATTCTGAAAGTTTATCCCAAACCATAAGTATTCATTTGCAAAACATTAGGAGAGTTGATTTTTGCATTCCTTACAAAAGCATATACTAATGATAACCACAACACAGTGAGAAGGGAGGGGGACATTTTTCAACTATTATGATAGTTTTCAGTCATACAAAATATGCAGGTAATGACATTTTGAACACAAATATATCTATTGCTAAGCTGTATGAAATTGTATCTGTTTACTGTACTCTGTCAGATTTCTTGAAGGAACAAAAACATTATAAAAGTTTAAATGTCCTATGTATCATCTCCAGGATCCTACCTATCCCCCTTCATCTGCTCCCAGAGGAAACCATATTCACAAATGTGATGTTTATTACTGCCACCCTGTTCATATGGATCCAGAAACTATACAAGGTCAGTCCCAAAAGCATCAAGCCAATGTCAATATAATTAAAACAGTTTGTGTGGCCAAAACTTTTGGGACAGACCTGGTATATAACATTACTGTACCAAAATTCAAATTTTATAAATATGCTATTATTCCATATATACTCCACAATTTGACTTTTTTTAATTTTAATTTAATTTTATTATTGTTGTATTATGTCCATCCCCTTTTTACTCCCCTCTGTCCCCTTCCCCACCCACCCACTCCCCACCAAAGTCAATTCCACTTGTTGTCCATGTCCATGGTTCTTCCATACTAGTTTCTTGACTAAACTGTTCCCCTTCTTTGCCTCTTCCTCCCCCTCCCCACTGAAGGTCTATTCATTGTATTCATATATCCGGTTCTGTTTTGCTTGTAGTTTGTTTTGTTCATTATTGTCCTGTATTTGTCCTTCACTGACTGGCTTATTTCACTAAGCATAATACTCTCCAGTTCCATCCATGTTGTTGCAGCAATTTGACTTTCTTATCCTTCAAAAACCACTTAATACTAATAAATCACAATTTATAAGTTTAATGTAATGTTTAATATATTGTAATAAAATAAAATGCCAAAGGAAATTAAAGCAGAAAATTCATTCCTCCAATACAGATAATACAGTATAAAATAAAGAGAAAAAGAAACTTCAAAAATAAGAAAAAAATGCTCTGGCTGGCGGCTCAGTGGATAAGGTGTTGGCCTGCGGACCCAAAGGTTGCTGGTTCGATTCCCAGCCAGGGCACATAACCAGGTTGCAAGGCAGGTCTCCAGCCAGGTCTGTAGCTGGAAGCAGGTGAAAGGCAACCACACATTGATGTCTCTCTTTCTCTCTGCCTCTCTCCCTTCCCCTCTCTCTAAAAATAATAAATAAATAAACTATTTTTAAAAAATAAGAAAATGACATAAAATATTAGCAGAATTAAAACCAACAACATTTATTACAGCAATAATTGGCATAAATGTAGCTATTAAAGAAAAAAAGTATCCTAAAACAAAATCTTTCTGTATGTTAAGAGAGAGATACAGGGAACTTCAAAAAAAGTTGAACCTGAAAAGAGGTTTAAAAATATTACCCAAAATAAACAGGTTAACTCCATTTAAAAGGCAGAGGTGGTGCTATTACTTAAAACAGGCAAAGAGATCACTTCAAAGCAACAAAGGGTACAATTCACAGTGAAGACCTGTCATAAATTATTTACCACAAATAAAATGTAAAATAAAAATAAATTATAAAAACAACAAAAATAAAGCAGCAACAATAATAGAAAATGCTGAGGGAAATTAAGCATAGTAGCAATTAAAAAACTGTCACTTAATTCTCTTGAGCTAATTATCTTTGACTCAGCAATCCAAAGACAACTAAGGACAATAAATGTTTCTCAACTGTAACTGAGAGAGAAGAAACATCAGGGAAGTAATATGGTGTGCATGTTAAAATGCATATTGTTGGGCTCCAACTCCCAATTGTTAAATCTGAACCACCTGGCATGAAATTTAAGCGCCATTGTTTAATACGATTGATTTAATAGACACATCAGATTCCCAATCATGAAAGCAAAGAATACAAATGCTTATCAAGCCCTGGCTGGTGGCTCAGCGGATAAGGCGCTGGCCTGCAAACCCAAAGGTCGCTGGGTCAATTCTCCAGCCAGGGCACATAATCACATTGCAAGCCAGGTCTGTAGCTGGAGGCAGGTGAAAAGCAAACATACATTGATGTCTCTCTCCCTTCTCCTCTAAGAATAATGAATAAAATCTTTTTTAAATTTAATTTATTAAAGAAGAAATGCTTCTCAAGAGCTACAAAAATACTTCTAAAACTGAATCACATAGTAAACCTTAATAAGTGTCAAAGATTCCAAACAGTAGAAGACGTTCTCAGACTACAGCATAATAAAAGCAGAAATTTAATAATAAAGAGAAAAAGAATGAAGGGCATCTTTGAAAATCCTACAGTTAAATCCTACAGTGAAAAACTTGAATGCTTTTCCCTAAGATCAGAAATAAAGCAAGGAAATCTGTTCTCAACACTCCCATCCAACATGGTACTGAAGGAGCAAGCCAGTGCAATAAAACAAGAAAAAGGATTTGTTCTTAAAAGGGGGAAAGGACATGTAAACAACCAGAAGTTTAAAAAGCTATCCTCTCTCAAAATACACTTGGGCCAGAGAAATAGAAATAAAACTGTAATTTTAAAAAATTGATCACAAAGCCACATGTGAAACAACTAAATTTAAGCTCTCCTCTGGTTAAATTCCTCATTGTGGTTGCTCCAATGATTCACAACTCAACTTAAATTCAGGCCTTCAGAAAGGCCTTATATGAAGCTTTTCCCTCTCTTATTACAGCAACATCATGTTGTAATTATTTAATTAAAATACTTGGTTACTTGTTTAACATCTATCCCTGCCCCTCATGCCATCATGGAATGGGCTATAGAACATGTAGGGCTCACTGAAAAATGAAACTTTAGGGGAGAATCTTTTTAAATTATTAATAATACTGAGATGAATGCAGTTAAGTATTAAGCCAATCACAGGACTTTTCTGAGAGCCGAGTCTTGGGTAACCACACAGGTCACATGCCCATGAAGCGAACCCCCCCACCCCCCGCCCCCCGCCCCACTTCCTTACCACTGGAATATATGTCTGTCTTACACACAGCCATCTGGTGCTACAAAGATAGTCATAGATGCTTTTCCCAGAAAGTACATCTATGCCTGAACATACACTCTGTAGCCAGCTCAAGGTTGTTTATGGAGTCCACCCAGTAAGGTCTACATAGACTCCAGATAAGGGACATTTACTTTAGGAAAAAGCAACCATGCTTGTGTAATCAGGTTCCACTTAAAGTAAAGGAGGCCTGACAGGCAACTTTCCTCTTTAGCTCTAGGGAAAGGAGAAAATTTAGATGAAAGTTAGATGCCTTCTGATGGAGAATTGAAAAATCATGGCTCCCCTTTATTCCTTCTTGCTAATGTGGCATTAGCTTTGTACAGGTTGCTCAAATTTATTTTAATTTTTAATTTTTATTTTAAAAGATTTTATTTATTTCCAGAGAGGCAAAAAGGGAGAAAGGCAGAGAAGGACAGAAACCCTGATGTATGGTTGCCTTTCATCTGTCTCCAGCTACAGATCTGGCTGGAGACCTGGCTTGCAGCCTCGTTCTGTGCCCTGGCTGGGGAATCCAACTGGTCACCTTTGGGTTCGGAGGCTGGCGCCTTATCCACTGTGCTACCAGCCAGGGGAAGGTTGCTCAAATTTAAAGCCAAATTCTACTACTTCCCATTTGTGTGACTTACGGCAAGATACTTTATTTCTGCTTTCCTTTCTGAAGAGCTATTATCTCATGGGTTGTTGAGAAAATTAAATGAAGAAATACATACAAGTTCTGGAGTGGTACCAGGAATATGATAGACACCAATAAATGTGAGTACTGGCAATGACAATGATATGCATCAGCACTCTTGGGCTCTACTGTGGTAAGTACACCTCAAAGATGGGACTTTCTCCAGGCCACCAAAGGTCACCCCATCTCTCCCTGTTCCAAGTACTTCTAAACCATATCCCCATCATATTGGTATCCATCATCCTCCCTAACTGATCAATGAAATTGAATATCCCTTGGTGTTGATTGATTTTTAATTATTGTCAAAATGATTCCAGCAATAGCAAATGAAATAGCAAAAGGTAAAAAAATTCACACATAATCATATAACCCTGACCAGTAACTGTTCATTTCGGCTCATCTCTGTCAAGTCTTTGCCCACATAGGGTACGTCTTTTGACTTTACCAGATAGAACTACATGTACAATTTTGCAACCTGTTTTTCACATTGCACCCAGAGCACTTTTTGTCTTAACATACACCCTGCATTACCACCACAAAGTGCAGGACAAGTCAGGACCTTGCTAAATGACCAACAGCATTGGAATGATTAAGTAAAATATTGAAAGAGTATTGAAATAAAAATATTGACAACTGAAACAAAAAGTTGAAGTAGAATGCCCTTTGACTCTCAACAACTCAATTAATGTAATCATTCTTAGCAAAATCCCATCCATATTAGTATTCCCACTTATTGATCTTTTCCAAGAGGGGGAAACTCATTGGGTATGGCCCAGTGGCAATTTCCCCATTAAAAGGCCCCTCTGATGGCTCTGGCTGGTGGCATAGTGGGTAAAGGACCAGCCTGTGAACCTGAAGGTCGCTGGTTCGATTCCCCAGCCAGGGCACATAACCAGGTTGCAAGCCAGGTCTCCAACCAGGTCCATAGCTGGAGGCAGGTGAAAGGCAACCATACAATGATGTTTCTCTCTCTCCCTTCATCTCTCTGGGAACAATAAATAAATTTAAAAAATAAAAACAAGCTCCTCTGAGGTCTAGATCACAGGGTTTTCATTCAAGGATGTGTCATCAGTCTACTTCATTTCAAGTAGGATATCAGAAGGGCAATGTGTAAACCATACTTATTTGGTAGGGTGTTTTTTTTTTTGTTTGTTTGTTTTTTAAGTATTTTACAGGGAAGCAGGCAAGCTATAAAATGCAATCATGTGGCTGCTCTGATAGAAAGTTTTCTCATAGTCAATGATTTTTTAAATTTTTTATTTATTATTTTTAGGGAGAGGGGAAGGGAGAGAGGCAGAGAGGGAGAGAAACATCAATGTATGGTTGCCTTTCATCTGCTTCCAGCTACAGATCTGGCTGGAGACCTGGCTTGCAACCTGGTCATGTGCCCTGGCTGGGAATCTAACCAGCAACCTTTGGGTTTGCAGGCTGGGCCTCCATCCACTGTGCCACCAGCCAGGGCTCACAGTCAATGATTTTACAGTTTTTTGTTTTTAATTAGTGTGAGTTTTCTGGTGTGTGATAAAGGAGGCACACTGGCTGAAAGCCTTTCCACATTCATTACAGCTAAACGGTTTCTTTCCATTGTGAGTTCTTTTGTGCCTAACCGGGAGGACTTCCGGTTAAAGGCTCTTCCACACTGATTACATGCATAGAAATTCTCACAGGTATGAGCTTGTTCATGCTAAGTGATGAACGATCACTGAAGGCCTTCCCATGCTCATTATATCAGTAGAGCTTCTCATCAGTATGCATTCACTTGTGCAAGATCGGGTAAGAACTCTGGCAGGTGGATTTTCCACAGTCTTTGGCATTGGTAGGGCTTTGGGCCTGTGTGGATGCTTTGATGTTGGGTAAGAGATGAAATCCTTTTGAAGCCCTTCCCACATTCACTGCATGTGTAGGACTTCTCTCCCACACACAAGTTCTCAAGTGCTAAGTAACATGAGCTGTGCATAAAGGCCCTCCCACATTCCTGACATTCGTATGGTATTTCTTCTGTATGGACTCTCTGATATTCGCTCAGGGAATGCCTCCGATTAAATACCTTCCCACAATGGAAACATTCATAGTGTTTCTTCACCATACTAATTCTGTTGTGTATTGTAAGAGCCACATCACGGTTAAATGATTTCCCACTTTCTGCCTATCTGGACGTTTGAGTTCTTTTGCTCTGAGTAAAGGGATGATTTTGGCTTTCACAGGGTCTTTGTCTGTATATCCCATCTGGTGGTTTAAGAATGGCTCAGCTCTGAACACTCAGTATTCAGGTCACAGTCATGGAAACGTTTTCCTACAGAACCTCCCTGTGATAAAACAAGGTTTGTGCTCAGACTGCAGTTTTCCCCAAATTCATGCCATGTAGCAGTCTTCTCTCAAGCAAATGTCTTTAATTGGATATATGCCACTTGCCTCAAAAGGCTCTGGGGGTCTTCATGGTTCCCAAATTGACCACATCCCCATCTTCTCTGGGAAGCTTTATAATATTAATACCACCAGGTGGTTCTTCCCCCCAACCATCTTCTTATAATTTGACTTTTGGATTTTTGGTCTAACCTCCTTATCTGAAATAAATTGAGGGGGCAAAAAAAGGAATAAAACTTCTAGCTTAAGAATGGTGGAAAGAGCCCTGGCTGATGGCATAGTGGATAAAGTGCTGACCTGCGAACCCAAAGGTCACTGGTTTGATTCCTCAGCCAGGGCACATAACCAGGTTGCAAGCTAGGTCTGTAGCTGGAGGCAGGTAACCATACATTGATGCCTCTCTCCCTGTCTCCCTTCCCCTCTCTCTAAAAAAATAAATAAAATCTTTCTTAAAAAAAAAAAAGAAAGAAAGAAATAGTGGAACAAGGCCCTGGCTGGTGGCTCAGTGGATAGGCACTGTCTTGCCAACCCAAAGATCGCTGGTTTGATTCCCAGTCAGGGCACATAACCAGGTTGCAAGCCAGGTCTCCAGCCAGTTCTGTACCTGGAGGCAGGTGAAAGGCAACTATACATTGATGTTTCTTTCCTTTTCTTCCTCCCTTTCTGCCCTTCTCTCTAAAAATAACTAATAAAATACTAAAAAAAAGAACAACAAAAAAAAAACAATGGTGGAACAAAAGTAGTTCCAACATATACAAAGTACATGTTTAAATATCAACACTTAACACAGGGGACAGACAGGAAAACGAGAGATGGGTCAGGAAGTGGAGGTGCTGAGGACAGGACGCAGTGGAGAAAGCTTGACAGTGGTGAAAAATGGAGAAAAACGTAAACGTAGAGGGAACTGCTCTACAAAAAAGGGGGAAATAAGAACAACAGATGAAAGAATTATCAAGAAATAAGAGAGGAAAGAGATGTAACTAGAAACACAGAAGAGCTTCATGAAGGAAACAGGATGTTCTTTTCTCTGAACCAAGAGGGGTAGAGACAGTATGGGGAAGAAGGTGGTTGGAGGATGAACTGGAGGTAAAGTTCAGAAAGTGCCACCAAGGACTTTGGGCTTCTCCTTATACAATTAAGGCCTCTGTGGAGACATCTCTGACCTGCAGTCCCCAAGATACTACAACACGGATGAACCTTGAGGACATTATGCCCAGTGAAATAAGCTGAACACTGAAGGGCAAATACTATGTGATTCCATTCACAGGAGGTCCCTGAAGGGGTCAAATCCATAGAGGCAGGAAGTAAGATAGTGAGTGGGCTGTCAAGGGACTGGGGGAAGGGGAAAGGGAATTAGTATTTAATGCGTATGGGGTTTATGTCTGAGATGATGAAAAGGTGGAAACAGTGCTGACAGTTATATATAACACAACATTGTGACTGTAACTACTGCCACTGAATTATACTCTTAAAATGATTAAGAAGGCACATTTTATGTTATCTATATTTTACCACAAAATTTAAAAAAAATTTATGGCTCTTCACCTGGGCAGAAAAAGTACAAGCACCTTGACTCTTTATTCAACAGGAGTCAGGGACATTATTGACTCCTAAGCTAAGATACACATTTCAGCAGCAGCTCTGGCTATTAACACACAGCAGGTCCTCATAACATTCATGAGATGCTGTAGGAACTTAACTTTTGATTATATCAATTGGCCTATGTAAAATTGGTTTTGTTATACATCATCCTACCACAGTTCCAAAAGCCTATTAATGACGTTAAATGAGAATTTACTGCACTGAAGAAATAAGGTTACTGCGTTGGAGAAACCAGCAGACCATGAATCCAACATGAACAGAACCAACATTGTCTTTATTTTTTTTTTTTTTTAAGATTTTATTTATTATTTTTAGAGAGATGGGTTGGGAGGGAGGAAGAGGAAGAGAGACATCAATGTATGGTTGCCCTTCACCTGCCTCCAGCTACAGACCTGGCTGGAGACGTGGTTTGCAACCTGGTTACGCACCCTGGCTGGGCATCAAACCAGCGACCTTTGGGTTCACAGGCCAGCACCTTATCCACTCTGCCACCAGCCAGGGCCCACACTGTCTTATTCAGCTATAAATCCCCACTTCCTAATATAGCTTTTGATACATAGTAGATGCTAAGTGTGACCTGCTGAGCATGGGAATGAAGAACACTGTCCTTACCTACAGAGGCCACCAGGTTCCTTTAGGTCTCCAGCTTTACCTCTCTGTAGAGCTTCCTTTGAGCATCATCCAGTAGCTCCCACTCCTCCTGGGAGAAGTTCACAGCCATGTCCTGAAAGGTCACTGACTCCCTAAAAGATCCTATCAGTTCTGCTAAAAAAGCACCCCCACCATGTTCACAGGAGGGGCTGAGGATAGTGGCATCAGGGTGTCAGATGGTGCAGAGTACAAAGTCCAGAAGTCAGACTATCTACTAAAATCTTGTGGGTCCTTGTCTTTTTTTGCTTTACAGGCACAAGGACATGGGCTGATTACACAGAAAGGATGACCAGCAAGCAGGTCTGATGGAAATATTTTGCCCATTTCTTATTGAACTGGTGATTCTAAGCCTAAGTATGACATTTCTCCTTGAGAATCTTACCCCACTTATACTAAAAATCTGTAGGTCCACGATTCCACCACTCCATGCTGTCAAGGCTTCTGCTATTGATAAGGTCAGAAAACCTAGAAGCCGAATCTAACAATCCTGTATGACCAAAGGGACCCTCACTCCAAACATGAGGTACCATGACTTGGAGTTGCATGCTACAAGACACAAAGGGAGCAGGAAGTGGGATATGCTACCCTACCCCTAACTCACTAAAATATGATGAGAACATTGTTAGGGAAAAGGAGAGACCAAGGGGTGGGGTGTGACCAATACTTGGCGCCTGGCCGGCTATTGTGGCATCAGTGGAATGAAGTGGCAGCTGGGTGCTGTTTACAAAGGTAAAAATTACCCAAGTAATTTGAAAATGAGAGATTTGCCTTCAGGAAAATGGGCATGTTAGGTCCCCTGGTTGTTTTTTGGCCATTATGGGAGGATTCTTTTTAAAGCACAGTTCTGGTAATGCCTTTTTTTTTTTTTTTTTTGCCTTGTTTTGTTTTTCTCCCTCTCCTCCAGGTGGGAGGAGTAAAAGCTCAAGCATTCCCAAGGTAAGCTTTTTTTTTTTAAAGATTTTTTATTTATTATTTTTAGAGGGGAAGGGAGAGAGGCAGAGAGAGAGACATCAATGCATGGTTGCCTTTTACCTGCCTCCAACTACAGACCTGGCTGGGAATCAAACCAGCGTCTTTTGGGTTCACAGGCTGGCACCTAATTCACTGTGCCACAGGCAGGGCTCCTAAGGTGACCTCTGAAGTAGAGCAAATCTTTTATATGTGTGTCTGTTCCTGAACTTGTGTTCTTTGGCCCCACCTTTGTGCCAAAACCATACTTACTTAATTACTGCAACTTGCCCACAGACTTGCTATTTGATAGTATGTCGTACTGCTCTTCAAGATAGTCTTGAATATTCTAACTTCTTTAAAATTTAAAATTTTAGAATCACCTAGTCAGTTTTTACCCAAGAAAAGCCTGCTGGGATGTTCATTAGGGTTGCATTGAAGACATAGATTCATTTGGGGAGGAGTGAACATGTTATGAGCCTTCCAGCTCCATGGACATGTTACATCCCTTCACTTACTCAGCTCTTCTTTGGTTTCTCTCAACAAGTTTGAGTTTCAGTGTTGAGCAGCTGTACATCTTTTGTCCAGTGCTTTCCTAGATGTTTGATATTTTTGATGCTGTTATAAATGGTATCTTTTTTTTTTTTTTTTTTTCATTATTTTTAAAGAGAGGGGAAAGGAGGAAGGAAGAAAGGGAGAGAAACATCAACGTATGGTTGCCTTTCACCTGCCTCCAGCTGGGGACCTGCCTGGAGACCTGGCTTGCAACCTGGCTATGTGCCCTGACTGGGAATTGAACCAGTGACCCTTGGGTTTGTAGGCCGGTGCTCAATCCACTAAGCCACACCAGCCAGGATATATTTTAAACATGTAAATACTTGATTTTCTAGGTACTCACTGCCAGTATATAGAAATGGGTAACAGCATTGGACACTTCACCAAAAATACATGGATGGCATATAAACATGAAAAAAGATGTTTAACAACACTTGTAATTAGGAAAAAAACAAAGTAAAGCGACAATGAGATGCCATTTCACACCTATTGAGTCATTAAAACCTGCTTGTAGGTACTTATCCAAGAAAGACAAAAGTGTATGGCCACACACAGGTCCACACAGCTTTATTCATAATAGCCCTAAACTGGAACTGACCTCAAAGCAAACCAGGTGAATAAACAAACATTCATACAATGGAATACAGCTCACGGAGAAAAAGGGATCCACATGTATACATCCCAAAATAATTAACCTCAGCATAAGAAACCAGACTAAACCAATAAATAAGAGGCCATCCTGTATGATTTTATTTCTGTAAACATAAAAATTCAAATAAGTCTACAGTGACCCAGGTAAATGGGTGCTTGAGGGGAGGGAAGGACTGCAGACAGGCACAAGGAAACTGGGAGTGCCCAGCACATCACCTTGGCCATGCTGAAGGTTTCATGAGTATACACAAAAATCTTATCACATTGGATCCTTTAAGTATGTCACTTATTTTATGGAAAATTTACCTTAATTCAGCTATTTAAAAACATCTATGTGGCCCTAGCCAGGTAGCTCAGTTGGTTAGAGCATCCTTCGGATACACAAAGGTTGTGGGTTCAGCCCCCAGTCAGGGCATACACAAGAATAAACTAATGAATGCTTAAATAAGTAGAACAAATTGATGTTCTCTATCCCTCTTTCTCTATACATCAATTAGTAAAAACTTAAAAAAGATATATATGTATACCTCTGAGATTATCTGGTTCAGCCAGTTAGAAGCCCTGATTCCCAGCCTATCTCAGATCCTGATGTCGCAGTCCTGGGTGAGTTCTGCTCCTCTGTTTCCTCTCCTCCAGGCTGAGGGGAGGTAAGGGCCAACCACTAAGTCCCTCCCAGACTAGAACCATCACAACCCTTCCAGGTACTTCTGCACAGCTCCTCCAGCAGATGACTTTGCTGTTACCAACCTGAGACAGCCACCCCAAAGGGCAGCCGCCCTGACAAGTCCAACTTCAGCTACCACCCATCTCAGAGCAGGGACAAGGTCAAGGACAAAACCCTGGTTTGCCACTTACATTGTCTCATGCAGAAAAGAGAATTCATTTGACTCCTGCAACATTTGGGGACCTAGATCAGGTTCATGTATAGATGGCATCCAGGGGAGACCCTCTCACAGCTCTGATTTCCCCTGGGTTGGCTGGCCTCACTCTTTAGGTGGCTACGCTAGTCCAACAGCTTATATTTACCCAGTTACAAGTCCAGTAAAAAAAATATTTCCCCCCACGTTTCAACAAGTTACGTGCCTAACAGCACCAGCCTCAATTGCACAATTCATCCACTCATGAATTAACTGAACTTTGTGGCCAGGAGACAGCCCACACTAGGGAGATTCCCTTACTCTAGGCAAGTGATCTCTGTGTGAACTGAGTGGACTCCTGTCCTCATGGGCTGCAGAGGGCTAGACATAACGCCCACGGGAAGATTGGGATGTGTGGATGCGAGTATGTTAGTGACCTGTGACCCTGCACAGCCAAGGTGAGCTCAGTGCCTGAAGAAGCCATGTGGGCTCCCACCTGGCCCCAGCTATGCTGGAAGCCCACCCCAGAACCCCACTCACTTAAAAATCCACTCTGAAACTTGAACCCAGACCCACGCTGCCCAGGCCAGTGTAGATCACTCCCCACGCCATCTGGGTTGAACTAAAATTTCACAAGACAATGTTGCTTGTGCCAGGGACAGATAGCTGTCCTCACCGGGGAGGCCCTACATGGCCATCTCTTGCCAGGTTGCTGGCTTTGGCGGGCACTGTTGGATGAGAACGCTTGGAAGGAGTGGGTTGCTGGCTCTGATACGGAGCTGGCCCACCTGCAACAACCTGCAGGAAGGGTGAAGGCGAAACTGCACCAGAACCCACATGTTAGCATAACCCATTATAAAAAGTCCATCTCCTACTGGCACCGCCTGCTCCCTTCAGGGGTGAGAAGACTGAAGCTGCTCAAGGCCACCAGCGTCCTGAATGTGACAGGGCTGGAGAGACTCTTGAAGGATCAAAGCTGAGAGTGGACACGAAGGCCAAAGTGCAGGCAGGACCGGTATGGACAGGTGCAGAGATGAGAGGCGAGCAGCCTTAGTCCCCAACCCACTGCAGCAGCTATTTTCAACCTTTTTCATCCCATGGCATACATAAACTGATTACCAAAATTCTGCAGCATATGAAAAATGTGGTTTTTGCCGACCTGAAAAAAATTAGGTATAATTTTGACTCATTCACAACAGGTGACTATTGTTGGCTGTTATCGTTTTTTTATTTGATAATCTGAGGAAAAAGAAGTTGGTGGCCCTGACCAAACAGTGAAGCACTGCATGTCTCAGGCATTCCTGCAGCGCACCAGCTGAAGATTGCTGTCCTGGAGGTTGGAGACCCACTGGGGATGCCAAGGTGCCTCTCTCCCCTTTGTGTCCAGGTTTCATCAAACCCCACAAGCAAGTATGTACAAAAATGTTACAAATATCTCAAAACACAAAAGCTCAGTCCTTTTATTTTTAAAGTGTTTCCTTTTCCCCTCATTGGGGAGCAGCAGGGGAGGGAGGGGAATGGTAACCTGGGCTGACAGGGATCCTGACTCCAGACTATCCCCTGAGCAGTCAGAACCCTGAGGGGCTGCCCTCAGCCCCAGGGCAATGGGTAACAGCTGCGCTTCCTGCTCCTGGCATGGCCAGTGCCTGCAATCAGCACCGTCAGGGTCATCTCAGGGGCCAGCCACTTTACAGGCCCCAGGGCTGGGTGAAACAGGGCATTCTAGGTAAGACCTCAGTGGTACTGGTTGCTGGGGGGAACCAGACTCCAGCAGGGGCCCTGTGTCCTTTATCTCTGCTGCCCTTGGGGGCTCAGAAAATGAGTCTGCATGGGGCAAGGGGCCCTGACCCAGGCTCTGTGCCCACGGAGATCCAGGAGATGGAGACCAGGGGAGGAGGATGTGGAGCTCAATGTGAACTCCTGGGGACTTACATGAGAAGAGGGCCTTCAGCCAGGCACTTGGGCTGGACCAGGGGCCCAGGGCAGAGGCGGAGTGGGGATGGCAGGCCTTATAAGAAAATTTATTACCTCCCAAACCTACTAGCTCACTCAGGATCCCCAAGGGCTGCTATGTACAGGCAGACAGTGCTGCACAGGGACAAGAGGTTTTCCCACAATCCTGCTAGGTGAGAGGTTGGCAAAAGATACCTCTTGGTGAGGGACCCCAACATTCCAGCTCCATGCTCCCCACCCCCAGCTACAGTCACTCCAACAGCTCAATGGTCTCTCGGTGACCCACATGGGTCACAATCTAGAACACACAGGACATTCCAGTGCAGAGTACCCTTCAACTGCCTGTGTCCCCAGCCTGAGTGCTGATGGCCAGGTTCAGGGCTCAATGGGAGCACCAGAACTCATCAAAAGTGTGACAACCAATGTACCACTATTCTGTGGCAGAAGGGATAGGCATCGGAGAACAGGCCAGCATATTTTCTTTTTTTTTTTTAATGGCTGAACTTCAAAGAGCCTGTCCCTAACCTAGGACAAATTGCCAGGAAGGGGCTGTATTAGTGCAACAAAGAGGAAGCCTGGACCCGACACACGCACTCTCCAGGAATCTTGAGGACGAGCTGTCTTCAGCCCAGGCTGGTCACCGGGCGGGGGTCCCAGACACTGGCCAGGGAGAACGGCCTCTCTCCTAACCCTGCCCCACCTTCCCCAGGATGCTGAGCTGGAAACCACCATCGCCCATTTCATTTCCAGGCTGGGAGCTAAGGCACCAGGGCAGTGGGAGCTGGAGCCCCCATCCAGGGCCAGCAGGACCCCTGGGAGCATCAGCAGGCCAGCAACTCACTGCCCTCCACCTGCAGGCCTTTGCTCAGGAGGAAGGCATCCTGCTTGGGGTCGCGACCCAGGAAGAGCTTCAGCATGACACTGGCGTCCTGGGAGCCTCCTGGTCTCAGAATGCAGCTTCGATAGTCCAAGCCAACCTGAAGAGGGGCAGTGGGGCGGGGTTTGGAGAGCATCCTCGAACATCCCTCACCAGCTCCCCAGGGGCTGCATCGGCATCACGAGGGAGCGTGTGCCGACACCTCAGCTGGGAATCTCAGAGCATGTGTGCAAGTGTATGAGCGTTACAAGACTGCATGTATGACTCACCAAAGGGCTAGAAAACTGGCTGCACTGTTGGCCCCACAGGGTCTCAGGTGGAGCCCAACTGCCGCAGCGCCCTGCCAGGGCTGGCTTACATGGGCGGGCAGGCCCAAGGCCAAGACCAAGTGTTCTTGGTCCCAGGCAGCGGAACCATCACTCAAAGCCCTCTCCTCACCTTGCCACTGAGGACACCCTCCTGCTTGAAGCGGGTGTGGAACATGTCCATGGAGTACACCTCGCTCCACAGGTAGCCATAGTACTGCGCATCGTAGCCTCCTGCCAGATGGCCAAAAGTCGCAGGCATGTTGGTTCCTGGGAGACACATGAGGCTGTCACTATTTCTTGGCCTGGTCTCTGGACCCCCATCATGAGAGGGGGCTTCAAAGCAGCCACATCAGAGAACCACCCCCATCCTGAAAGGAGGAAAATGGTCCAACACTTCTAGGGAGCAGAGGCCAGGTGACTCGGCCAGAGAAGCTCAACTGACCTTTGCCTGTGAGTGGCTGAAGCGAGGAGGGCTCACCCAGAGCATTTCCCACAATGCTCTTGGAAGGGAGAGAGACAGAGAGGGAGAGAGACATTAATGTATGGTTGCCTTTCACCTGCCTCCAGCTACAGACCTGGCTGGAGACTTGGCTTGCAACCTGGTTATGTGCCCTGGCTGGGAATCGAACCAGTGACCTTTGGGTTCACAGGCCAGCACCTTATCCTCTGTGCCACCAGCCAGGGCTTGAAGGGCTTTTTAAATGCTCATGAAACAATAAACTAATGCAACGTTACCTACATTAAATCTCAATTACCTTCATGTATATTTATCAAATGACTGTGCCAATATGTGCATACATGCAGGTATGCACATACACTTGGGAGGATACACATCAAAATTTATCTACTGTCATCTCCAGGGTATGAGATCACTCATCTTTTCCGCACCTCACAAGCTTTTCACAGAGCTATGTGTGGGAGGAAGCACAAAAAGGTGCCATGGGGATGGAAGCAACACATTGCTAGTAAGGAAGGATGAAATTGCCCACACCAAATGCTCATAAGGCTTCACAGCTGGGGCCAAGAATCTAGGAAGGCGAAGCAGAAACAAGCCAGGGGCTGCTCCTTCCCTCAGGTCAGCCAAACCTATAAACTGGCCCAACTCCCTTCACATGGCACTAGGTCCTTTTTGACCCAGGGAACAACAGAGACCCCGACCTCTAAGGTAGGCCAGGCTCACAAGCAGTTACCTGGAGTGGCTGGGACCCCAAGGATCTTCTGGCAGAGGTGGGCGTACTCCTCGGCTGGGTCTGCAGCCTTCTGTGTGTGCAGGGCCTGGTCTACCTTGGCCAGGACAATCTGGCGCAGGTTGAAGAGACCTAGTTGGCAGGAAGAAGGGTGGCTGGCGCCATGCTCTTCCCAGCACTCTCCAGCTGGGGCCGCCCAGAATTCCCCAAGGATACATCCAGGCCTCTCCGGCTGCAGCATGGGCACCAAGGACTCCCCTCCTTTCCCTGGCAGCAGGGTCTGGAGGATGGAGACAAGGAGTGATCCCAGAGATAGCCAAGGCCTCACGGAGTAGGGACACAGCAGGGCGCACCTGTGTTGGCCTGCCGGGACTTGATGAGCTTCTCAAGCAGCTCCTGGGGGATGGCGCTGCCTGTCCTGTAGTGTTGTGACATCCTGAGCAGCGGCTCCTTCTCCCACACCCAGTTCTCCAGCATCTGCGAAGGCGCCTCCACAAAGTCGCGCTCCACATGTGTCCCACTGAACATGGCAAACTCCGCCTGTGGGGATGGGGCAGAGAGCCCAGGAATGCTGGAACCTGCTCTGCCAGCTCCTGTCCACCTGGCCTTATCTGGGTGCACAGGTACACGGTGCCCTAAGCACACCTGGGCGGGTAGGTAACATCCGGGGTTGGGCCGTCCTTCCCCCAAAGTGTGATGACTGGCAGAGAATGGGCACAATTGAGTTTCTCTGGACACATAGATGGACAGAGAGCACACATGTCCCTGCTGGTCACCCAGGTTCCCTCTCCCAACAATGAAGCCAATACTCTTAAAAAGCCTATAGCCCTGAAAGCCAATGCCTGGGAACAGTAGAATCTGATGACAGATGTTGCAAGGTACACTGTTTTTTGTACACATTTATGGATCTGAAACTTTTCCTGAAAATATAGGACTCCATCCAGTGCAGCCAGAACCTAGGTCTGGCAGTTAATTAGTCAAACAAGCTGCTGAGTGACTTAAGGCAAGTCCTATCCTGGCCCAAAGCGAGGCAGGGAATCCAGAGGAGGAGGATACACGGTCAGTCCTTCTTAGTCACAGAGTCCATATTTGTGAACTAAAATTGTAGCCCCTGAATCAATCACCATTGTGTTTCCACTGTCATTCAAGGCTCTACCTTCGGGTTTCAGCTCTGACTATAACGTGTCCTTTTCAGCCTATTGGGTGCCTGTTTCATGCACATTTCTGGTTTTGTGGGTGATTTTAATATTTAAAATGGCCACCAAATGAGGTGATGAGGTGCTGCCTAGTGACTTTGAGTGAAAGAAGGTTGTGACATGCTTAGGGAGAAAATCTGCATATCAGAGAAGCTCATTTAGGCAAGAATTGCACCATGTAGGCATGAATTACAGCACTGTTAGATGTGAAGCAACAACCCACACTACTAAAGGTATCTTTAAACAGAAATACGCATAACAAAGTATTGCTCAGTTAATGAAAAGATTGTGACCAGGCTTGCAGGAACCTAACCTTGTGTTTCCCTAGGAGCAGTGTGGTTCAGTGGTCCTGCTAACCCCGTGTTTGTGGCAACTTCAGAAAACAGAACTAGGAATAATGAGACTTGACTGTGTGTATTGAAAATGACATGGAACTGTGACAATAGCTAGTAGAAGAATGTTCCAGGAATGGGAACTAATCCATGAGCATCCTGCACCAAGAGGGGACATAAATAGGACTGCCCAGGTGGTCAGAGGTAGCCGGGGGCACAGAGGGCCTGGGTGCTACACTGACACTGACTTTGCCCTGAGTTGCTGTTAGCGGTGAGTAGGCAACCTCCACCTGACACCACAGACATTTAATTCACAACTGATGACAGAGTAAAATGAAGAGCTATAACCATAAAACTTCTAAAAAAAAATTAGCGAAAAATTAGTGCCTTAGGTTAGAAAATGATGTCTTCAACAGGATACACAAAAATCCCCTGCAGACTTTGAAAAAGTTTATAAGTTAATAAATTTAATTTTAAACTAAGTTAAAAGTCAAAAACTTCTCATCAAAACAACACTTCTAAAGTGGCCAAGCCACACATTTGGGATATTATTCAGCCATGAAAAGGCACGAAACACCAACACTCAAGTGGATGGACCTTGGACACATGATGCTCAGCGACAGAAGCCAGGCACAGAAGGCCACGGTGTGTAATACCCTTTGTATGAAATGTCCACAATCGGTACATCCACAAAGACAGAGAGTAGATTAGTTGTCAGGGACTGGAGAAAGGGTGGACAGCGTGGGCAGTGACAGATAAGGGGCAGAAAGGATCTTCTGTGGGTGATGGAATGTTCCAGAACTGGACAGTGATGATGGCTATGCACCCAGTTCCCACAAGCTCCCATTTAGCTTCTAAGCACACTTCCACTATCAGAAAAAATGGCCAACCATGTGTGAGAGGGGGCCGAGAACAAATGCCCACATGCAGCTGGGGTCCTGAGGCTCAGACTAGGCTAGGGACCCAGAATACTGGGCTGAGTCCTGGCACTGCCACTGAGGGCCTATTTGGGGAAGCTACATCAACTTCCTAAGCCTCAGTATTTGCATCCAAAAAGGATAGCACCTTCCAGCTCTTCAATGGGCTCAGTGAGTGTTCATTGAATCTGCAGCTGGGCTCAGTGTCTGGGCCCTGCAGCCTCTGTTCTGGCTGTCGTTGCTGGCTTTCACAGGATCAGGCAATGTTCCGTAATGCGATCTTGTTGGTAATGAGGCCACATGAGCAACATTCTAAGCATGTTTCCTATCTCTGTTATCTTCACTAACAGCTCTGAGAGCTATTAAGGGTTGAAATGTGCTCCCCAAAATTCATACATATTCATATATTAGAGTCCTGAGCCCTGAGACCTCAGAATGTGACTGTATTTGGAGATGGAATCTTTAAGAAGTGATTAAATGAGGTCACTAGGGTGGCCTCTAATCCAATATAACTAGATGCCATATAAGATGGCATCTACGCAACGAGGAGAAGGGTCTCAGAGAAACCAACCCTGCCAACACCTTGACTGAGCAGTGGCTGGAGACATCTAGCCTCTAGCACCAGGAGAGCATAAATTTCTGTTGTTTAAGCTGCCCCTGTGGGACTTTGTGATGGAATCCGATACAAGAGGGCGTTACCATATCCATGGTAATGTCATATGAGGAATCCAACACAGAGAAACCTGCCTGTAGACCCACTAACCAACAGGCACGGGTGGGGCACTCCTGCCCTCCCCTCAGCCCTGCACCCACCTGAGAGCAGAGCTGGTGCATCACATGCCCAAACTCATGGAAGTAGGTCTCCACCTCATCATGCTGCAGCAGGGAGGGGGCGTCCGGGGTGGGCTTGGTGAAGTTGGCCACCATGGCTGCGATGGCGATCTGGCGGCTCCCATCCTGCCGCAGGCAGCCTGGCTGCAGGCCAAAGCAGGCTGCGTGGCCATACTTGCCTTCCCTGGGGGGAAGTTGGGGGAGGGTCAGGCCTGGCTGGGGGTCTAACTCCACTTGCTGACTGGCCCAGAGGGCTAGTGACCCCAGGCTGGTCCCCAATTCTGCACTCCCTGACGCTGTGTTCCTCGATTAACCCATCTGCCAGCTAAGGTGACGAGAACCCTGAAGGGCTCTCAGCAGAGGAGCGAGCACCAATGTCCCCGGATGGTATGCATACTCCTGCCCCACCCTCCCTCCCCAGCTCACTCGCACCTGGGATAGAGGTCCAGGTAGAACTTCCCGATGACTGTCCCTGAGGACGTGTCCCTCACTGAGTATAGCTTCACGTCTTCGTGCCACACAGTGGCATGCTCCTCCAGGTCAAAGGTCAGCCCCAGCAGCTCCTCATAAATACCCAGCAGCCCCCTGGTGACCACCTGCATGGGGAAGTACTCCTTGAGCAGGTTCTGGTCCACATTGTAGCATGTCTCTTCCACCTGGTTCATGTAGTAGCGCATGTCCCAGGCATTGATTCGCCCATCGAAGTCAAGGCCCCGCTTCTCACACTCAGCCTTCTTCAGGTCCAGGATCACCAACCGCTCCTGCTCTCCAAGGGGCTTCAACTTCTGGGCCAGTTCATCTGGAGAGACAGAGGGGAAAGACAAGGCTACCTTTTTGCATGCTCACCCCCATTACGGCGAACCCCAACACGCTCGCTTTGGCTTTCTCTGCTGTTCAGGCCCTGGTGCCCAGCATGAAAACGATGGGCCTGAGACAAAACCCTGACCTATCACCAGTGCCCTATCACCTCAGAGCAGCTCCAGGAGGGGTCAAAGGTCTTATTTTCACAAGGAAGAAATGACAGTCACAGGAGAGGCACTTTTCCAGAGCCCCACTCCCAGGGGGGCAGGGCTGGGCCAGTTGCAGGCCTTGCCAGCCCTCAGTGGTTAGATTAGGATCCCTCAGGTCAAATACAGGGACCAGGGGAGGCATCGGGGCGCCCACCTCACAGTGGACAGAATGGGGCTCTCAGAAGCACCATCACGTCACAGTCAAGGTCAGCATGTGGGAGGCGGAGGAAGGCTGGTTACCTAGGAAAGTGGCCACTGTCTGGCTAGTCTTGGCCATATTCATCTCCAGGACGTAGTCGGCGTGCGTGCTAAAGCCCAGCAGGCTGGACTTCTGGGCCCGCAGCGTTACCAGCTCCCTGAGGATGGCACAGTTCTCCTGAAACCAAGAAGAGAGCAGGCCTGTGGATTCCACTTCCCCAACATGGGGCTCCCAGGCCAGCCTCCGGCTCCTGCAATGGGACTCAGCAGCTGCAGGGCTGCTCAGGCCCCTGGCTGGCACGGCCCTGGACCGTCTGCTTTCCCACCCTCCTACCCTTGGCCTCTACAAACTTGGGTCTGTCCTGGCACACAAGCTGTAAGCCCTCAGCTCCTTTCTGTAGACACAAAGGGTACGAACTGTGAAGGGTTCCGAAGCTGAATAAAAAGCAGTGCGGGGGCTGGGACTCTCCGGGACGGCCTCCAAGGGCACTGTGCTCAGGATGCCCCTACTGAGCAGGGCCTGGCCCAGTGCGCAAGGCTGCGCTGAATCTCTACCAGCACTTCTGAGCAGCCGAGTCAGCCAACCACGCTCATGGGGCCAACGCAAAATGAAACCTGTTTCATTTGCCAGAAGAGACAGAGACCCATTCAGAACAGAATGTCCCATTGGCATGATCGGTTCATAGGATAACAAATTACAACTGGGAAGTTCGGTGGACAGCTTCCAGTCATGAGGGGACTCAAGGCTGGCAGCCAGCAGTGCCAGTCAGCATGCTGTGCCCTCTGGAACCTGGAACTCTGCCCATCCCCCTGCTCTGCCTCTTGCATCAAGTCTAAGGGCTAGGACAGGAGTGAAGACAAGGGACCTCTCAGATTTTGCAGTGCAAACCCCAACTTATCTTCAGACCAAAGTGGTCTGTCTTCGGTCCCCAAAAGTGGAGAACATAGGACTTCACCATGTGCATTTCCTGTTACCCTGTGACCTCCACACAGTGGCTCCTCTCAGGCAGCCATGGGAGCAACCAGTAGTGTCGCAGGGAGGATAAAGAGGCCCCCTCCCATCACCCCTATCTCTTTGAGGCTAAACAGGAGTCACGAATAGGCCAGGTTAGGGTGTAGACCCAAACACAAGTGCCCACATGGGAATGGAGGTCTGAGTGCCAGGGCTAGGGCCACGGCCAAAGGCCCAGACCCCACACAAGCTGCTGAGTAGTGGAGGCAAATCCAAGCTCAAGCTCAGGCAACAAAAGAACAACCTGAAGCTAAAGTGAGGGTGGGGGAGACAGCTGAAGCAAAGAAGGCAGTGGGGTTCATGCAGCAACAGATTCGTGATTGAAGCAAGATGAGCTTGGGGCAGAGGCTCTGACCCAATGGGGTGATCAAGCCACCAAGCTCCCTGGGCATGATCCCCAGTCGCTGGACCTAGCCCAGTAGACACTGGGTGACCCTCTGCAGTCACAGCCACTGAGGAGACTCACACCAGCACTGAGCAGACAGGATGGGTCCAGCACCTCTACGTTTCAGACGAGACTGTTTTGCAGACAGACCCCATGGGCAAATCCCTGAAGCCAGACCATAGCACCGCCTTCTCACCTCCTTGCATCGACAATTGAAGGCCTCCTCCACCTTCCTTCGGGTCTCGGGTACATGACATTTCTTCAGTAAAGGAAAATAGTGAGGGTACTTGAGGGTGACTTTGAATTTCTCATCCTCAGTCTTTTCCAGAGAGTTTAGAAAGTCTTCAGGAAGCCCTCCTGTGAACCAAGTTAGGGAGGCTTTTAAAGACATGTGCATATACAAGGAAGCAGGGGTGGGCTAGGAATGGGGGTCAACAGGGAGCGACAGGCCCAGCCTCCCCTCCACACTCTGTTTCTGGCTGCTCATCTTCTATCCTGAGCGCCAAAGGGAAGATGTCAAGGACTTGCCCGCCTCAGAAATCTGCTACCATTTGCAATTGGACTCCCTTGGGAAAGAAGAGCTACTGTTGGCTGGGATCTTAGATAGATTGGGCTTCCCAGGCTACATTCTCCTCCTGTGTCCTTTCTCAATAAACAGCACCACAATGAACAGCACCTACCCGGCAGCCCTGACTCTGCCCACTGGGCAGAACTCCTCGTCCCACTGGCTCACACCACTACTGCAGCCTCCCACCTGGTCTCTGCTCCTGACCTGTCTTTCCATGACAGAGCTCTAGGTATGGTGCCCTCAGGCTAAGCGACCTCAGGGCTTCCACCTCATGGGCAAGGATGGAATGAGCCTAGAAGATCCTGTGTCAAGAGAAAAGTGCTCAAAGACTAACACAGACATGGCAAGCTTATATCGGTCCCTCAAGGTCAAATTGGGAAAGTCGGCCCTCACTGGTGTGACTCAGTGGATTGAGTGCCAGCCTGTGAACCAAAGAGTCGCTGGTTCGATTCCCAGTCAAGGCACATAGCTGGGTTGCAGGGTAGGTCCCCAGCTGGGGGCATGTGAGAGGCAACCACACATTGATGTTTCCCTCTTTACCCCTCCCTTCCTCTTGCTCTAAAAATAAATACATAAAATCTTTTTTAAAAAATTTGGGGCAACCTGAGCATCACTAAATGACAGTAGCAGCCTATGAGGTCTGTCCCAAAAGTATCAGCCATGCAAACTGTTTTAATTATACTGATATTGGTTCAGTACTTTTGGGACAGATCTCATATAATCCAATGAATAAAATAAAATCTATAGTCCATATTGATATAGATAAAATCAGGAAATACATGGTGAGGCCCTGATTGGTGTGGCTCCCTTGGTTGGGCATTGTCTAGCCAAGTGAAAAGTCACCGGTTCCATTGCAAGTCAGGGCACATGCCTGGATTTGGGTCTGTTCCCCTGTTGGGGTGCATACAAGAGGCAACCAATCGCCGTTTCTCTCCCTCTCTTTCTCCCTCCCTTTCCCCCACTTTAAAAGTAACTAACTAAAATCTAAAATAAAATAAAATAAGGGAAATGGAAAGCTCTGACTTGAGAAAGCCAACTGACATATGTACAGATCACCATGGGGGCTACAACTGGTAGGTGGAAGTGGGATGAGGAGCCGTGTCAAAGCTTCACTAGAGAAATTACCGACAATGAAGGGAAAACTGTGTTACAGTGGCAACACCCGGCAGACAACCACCTAATTAAGTGATTAAGATTCAAGAAAAAAAAAAGGCTACATAGATACATTTTCTAGGTTTTTTTTTTTCTTGCAAAATAAGGCTAAGTGTCTCTTTTGCACCCAGAAAACAAACAAACAAACAAACAAAATGAAACAAACAAAAAAACAAGTGCCACAATGTGGAGGACCCCTTTGTGTGGTTTTAGAAACTGTAGCACCTGCGTGAGCCTTGAGGCAGAAGCCAGAGGCAGGCACAATCCGAAGCCCTCAAAGAGGTGTTTCCTTGGGAAAAATCAGGCCTAGAATCAAAATGTAAACCTTGAATCCTGCTCTGCTTTGTGTATGTTCTGATCCTAATGAATGGATGTTTAAGGCCAGAATGACTCCTGGACTAGGTTTTATCAGTGCTCTGGTGCCAGCAAGTCAACCATTCTTCACCAAGTACTGTTCTCCGTGTTCTGTAGCTTACCCTCCCTGAACATTGGATGTTTTAGGGCAATCACCTGCACCCTTCTTTTTTGGCATGTATTAGCCCCAATAAAAGCTATGTTGGGAAAGAGGACAGTGCACACTCCCCACTAGAGAATGGCCACCCCTTCTTTCCCCAGAAACTTTAAGTCTGGGTTAGTTTGTTCAATCTGCAATTGGAGGGCTTTGTGGGACGGGGATCCCCCATACCACAATCTTGCTCAGCTAGACCTGCAGACAGGGCCAGACCCTGCCACACTGGCCAGACATGTCCCAGCCACTGCCACAGCCCCCACCCCAGCGAGACAGGGTGATCTGAGGCCAGGCAGGACATATAATCCTCTGCTCCATGTGCTGGGGATTCAAGTTGCCTGCAGGGTCCAGCCCAGCAAGCAAGGCCCTGGGGCTGGACAGACAGCAAAGCAATCCCATGGACAGTGTGGGTGGGCATATCCCTTGGCTGGATTCCAGAGACCTGGAATTGCTCCTCGACCAGGAAACATAGTAGCTATACTTCAATGTCAGAAACCACATAGAGGGACTTGTTGCCTGGGACACAGTGGGGACTGAATGTGGAGGCGGGGTGGCAGAATGTAGCTGTAATCAGTCTGTAAGCACTTTTTCTAGGAAATGAGTGTTCATGGGTCTCTGTGTAGTGCAGCCACCTTTGGGGAGGGCCCTGCGTCTGCCGCCTCCAAGGCAAAAGCAACTGGACTCACATCACCAGATCTTACGTAACATGACTCCACACGGAGCTACAAACTGATGAGGAAACACGGCCTTGTCAGAGCCTCTCACAGGCTGCAGCACAGCCACTGGCCTGGAGTTTTCTTTCTTTCTTTTTTTTTTTAAAGATTTTATTTCATTATTTTTAGAAAGAGGGGAAGGGAGAGAGGCAGAGAGGGAGAGAGACATCAATGTATGGTTGCGTTTCACCTGCCTCCAGCCACAAACCTGACTAGAGACCTGGTTTGCAACCTGGTTATGTGCCCTGGCTGGAGAATCGAACCTGCGACCTTTGGGTTCGCAGGCTGGCGCCTTAACCACTGTGCTACCAGCCAGGGCTGGCCTGGAATTTTCAAAACTGTCAATGTCAGGGAAGATGGGGAAAAATTTGCAAAAGGCGGAAGAACTATTTGACAGGAATGGAGCCTGATGAGGCACAGCTAAGCGGATCCCGGATGTGAATCCCGGCTGTGAAAGAGAGGACACTGCGGAGAGAGCAGCCGTGAGAAACCTGGTGTCTGCACTCTCAAGGACACTCTTCGATGTTCTGTTTCCTTATATGAGATCTACACTCCAGGTGCGGGAGAACGTCGCTACCCCTGCTGAAGTGTCACAGGGCTGCCTAGAAACTCAGGGGTTCAGAAACAATACATGTGCAAGTATCAGCAGAGAAGCTGGGCAAGCAGAACGCCAGCAGGGGACGAGGCTAGGTGAAGTGTGTGAGGACTCTCCAAGGCACCATTCTCAAAACTTGCCCATAGGTGTGAAACTCTTCCATATAAAACATTCAGGCAAAGAGAAGTAGGGAAAAGAATAAGAACTAGAATGGATGCCTAAGCCCGAACCCTTCAAAATTCCTGTGTACAGTCAGGCTTAGAAACTGCTGATTCAATGTGACCCCCTTCACATTGTAAGAGTTTCAGAAACAGAAATAATAAAGAAGGTGAGGAATGGGTCTCAGAGGTGATACCCCAGCTAACTAGTTGCTTACCGGCTGCTCCCACGCCCTCACCCAGGCTCCTGCCATTTCTGCCAACAGCTCCCATCAGGATCAGAATCTCAATAGACAGAACAAACATAGTCCTAAGGAAGGATCTAGAATCTTAGATTCCAAAACACTGAATGCTACAAGTGGGAAAACCCAGACAAATGCCTTGACCTCTGAAGGAAGAGGCAGTGGCCCTGGAGGGTCTCCCCAAGACCACGTCCCTAAGACTGGCTGTTGATTTGGCTGCCTTCCCCACATAGCCCACCATGTACCCAGCTCCTCTCGTGTAAAGGGCAGGAAGGTTGTGTCCTCATTCAGATTCTTATTGAAGTCAATGCACAGGAGACTCAGCTTCTTCTTGATGCCTTTGATTTTCTGAAAGACAAAAGAGCCGTGAGAGAAGGGGAACACTGCTGTTAAGATCCCATCAGAGTTAGGGTTCCCTCCCACAGGAGAAGAGGCAGATGAGGCAGTAAAAACAAGAGGTTTTGGCACAAATGCCTGCTTGCTGTGCTGAGCAACCGTGCGATCTGGAGGCTTAAGGGGTGTCCTCATCTGGGTGGGTCCCTGGCCAGGAGCCTTCTGGACATTCTTACTGAGCCAAATACCCCCAGAGTCTGCATCCTAAGCTTTTGGACATCCTGACAGAGTCCAATGTTCAGGATCCATTTGGTTTTTAAAAAGTTAAAAGCTGACCTGCCTGGGTGAGGAAGTGACATGGGGGCACAAAGAAGTGCCTGGCCCTAGGGTGTTAAGACAGAAACCCCAGAGCTGTCTGGCACAGGGAAAGAGGAAGGAATGAGGGTGAAGGCAGATACCACACTTATCAACCATGGGACCAGGAGCAGGTGTTGCTCTCCCAGCTGGAAGACAGGGGATACCTGTCTTCTGTGGCATTTTGACACAATAAGAAGTGTTCATTTCTATGTGACCCCATTCCTGACTAAAACCCTTGGAATTTGCTAAGTGAAAAGGTTTCAGGGGGACAAAAGGGACAGGAGCCTCTTGCAACCACAGCTGAGTTTATGTTAGTGAGCCTACTTTCAGAAAACCCCAGAACGACAGGATGGGTCAAACTTTTAGTCCCACCCCATTCCCCACCTTCTGGGAGGGAGAGGGGCTGGATGTGTGGGTTGAACTCTGTCCCCAAGGGCCAATGATCTAATCAATCATAGTTATGTAATGAAACCTCTCCAAAGGACGGGGCTCAGAAAGCTTCCAGCGCTGGTAAACAGCAGATGCGGGAGAGGAGTGCACTTAGGGAGGGTACGGAAGATCCAAGCCCTTACCCTTACTTTGGCCCACGCATCTCTTCCACCTGCTGTTCCCAAGTTGTAACTTTTTATTGGATTGGCCAAAAAGTCCATAGTTTTTTCCATGAGACAAAAGACACTTTTTTTTATTTTTACCATTAACTGTATTGATTTGTATATTTTGAGTACATCAGCTATCTCCTGGCTAATAGTGGGCAGAGGCCAGGGGTGCTGCTAAACATCTTCCAATGCATAAGACAGCCCCAGAGCAAAGAATCATACCAAAATGTCAACAGTACCAAGAATCACTTTTTACACATTTGATCAACGCAGTACCTTCTCCATACACTGCACGAATCTTTACTTTCTTTTTTTTTATTATTTCACTTGTTTTTTATCTTTCTCTAAATAATAATGCATAACATGCCAAAAATGTTGCTTATTTTCTTTCATTGTCAATATTAAAATAGCTACACAAAAATTTACCAGTTATGATATTTTTTTAAATGCATGCTGATATGACAGCTGTCACAATACAATCTAACAAAAGGGTTTCAAATGAAAGTAAAGACAACTAAGCACTACTAAAGCCATCATACAGAAAAAACTAAATGGACACTTTGAACAACCCAATACAC
>PVIW01005365.1:0-108285 GCA_004026585.1 Noctilio leporinus
CCCTTTCCCCCTGACCACTGCAGGCCTATTCCTTGTATTCATATACTTGGTTCTGTTTTGCTTGTTGTTAGTTTTGCTCATTATTGTCCCGTAATGGGTGAGATCATATGATATTTGTCCTTCACTGACTGGCTTATTTCACTAAGCATAATACTCTCCAGTTCCATCCATGTTGTTGCAAAGGGTACAAGTTCCTTCTGTCTCTTAATTCTATTTAAATATCCTCTTTTTGCAGCTAGCCACCCTCTTTTAGTTTATTGTGTAAGTTCTGCACCATTTTTGGGAGTTGTAATTCTGTTGGCAGTTTTGGTTTCTGAGCACTCACAATGATATTCTGGTCAACTCATTTATAGTTTGGCTTGAATCCTGACTAGTTGTTGGTTTTCTGCTGGTGCTGCCAACAGTGATGGAAAGTACTTTTCTGGGCACCTGAGACTCTTAGGTGAGGACCCCTGAACACCCAAGGTGGAATATATTTCACCAAGTTCCATCAGAATTTCCCTTCTGTGCCCAGTGATGGCATAGGAGGAGGAAAATACTTACCTGCACTGTCTCTCCCCACTGGATGAAGGGCTAAGAGATTCCTAGCCTTCATCTATTTTCACCACTGGAGTGGAGAGCCAAGAATGTGCTTCTCAACCACTGAAAAAAAGGTGGAGAGACTCTGGGCCAGTGTCCATGGCCTGTGCAAGTGGAGGGGCCAGTCTGTTCCTGCTGAATGTAGGGCATGAGGTCAGGGGCAATAAGCAGGACTGATCCCTGTAGCTATTAGGCATGGGTCCTCCAGTTAGGTCCCTTCTGGACTTTCCATGCTCTTGTTTGGGACAAAAGACCAGGCTTTCTTATGTTTTGTTTATTGGTATGTCCATGTGTGTGTGTATTGTTCTATTTTTCCAAGTGTGTTTTGTTTTATTTCATTTTTTATGACCATAAGCACTTTGGGGTGAAATTTCTCTCCAACGCCTATCTAGAATCTATGGAGATAACAACAAAAAGCTGGAGAACTAGCTGGGTATTATGGCAGTCCTGATATCCCAAGCTACTATAACCAGCTTACTTTTGCCTAGAGACTTCTTTTATGTTTGTGGAATTATTTCCAAAGTCATATTTCATAGTTATATGAGACAAATAGAGAAAACTCATTCTAGTAACAGAAATCACAAGGTTGTTTTTGACATTTTAAAAGTCTTATACAAGCTCATTATTTTGGTAAGTGATGAGAAGAACAAGATACAGTGTTTGCTCTTGTTTGGTTTATGAGATATGATAATGTAAAAGCCACTATAAAGGTAAAATGCAAGTGCTCTAGTACTGTTATTGCTAATATCTTCATGGAATTAAACAAAAGTTTACATTTTATAAAATAAAACATTAAGTTCTAGTATCTATTACTCTTCGTTGTAGGTATATTCTTTAATGTGAACAAGGTATCATTTAGATTTTGTGATTTTTTACATTGATTTATATAATTAATATTATCTCTTACATATAGCTGTGGGAAGATTAAAATGTAGCATATTGTAGAGAATTGGTTTCAAATGTTAAGTATTTTTAAATGATTATTTAACTTTCAGGAAAAATTGGTTATCGTTGGGTTGACTGGCTTACTTGTTTGTTGACATCCTCTATAATTTGTGCTATTTTCTACACACACAAAAATATTCAATTGTACATTTTTACTTTCACTGTATGTTCCTTGCTTGTGTAAGGTAATTTATACTTGAGGATATGATTTCTCAAATTCCAAGTTCTCTTTAAGGTAAAACTTTATTTTTCCATTGATTTTGTTTTAATATGCTTCTTTGATTAAATTTCTTTTTTTTTTTAAATTTTATTGTTGTTGTATTACATCCATCCCCTTTTTGCTCCCCTTTTTCCCCCCACCCACCCACCCATTCCCCCCAATTCAATCCCACCTAAATTTCATTTTTGAAATTGTATTATATTTTAATATTCTAACCAAAATGGTTTAGATATTCTGATATAATTATCATATTTGGTAATTTTATGTCCATTTCAGTTTTATTAAAAACTCAAAATTTTGCATTCACTTGAGACCTTGAGTGAAGAATCTTATAAACAGGCAGGTATCTTTGATAGTTAGTTATCTAAATAATAGAGACTGATATCAGCATCATGTTTATGCTTTTAGATAATATCAGTTATGCTTTATACCTGACTAGTCATCTTCATTATTCCAAAATTACCAAGCTGGCACCCTGGCTGAATAGATGTTTGCAATAACAATTAATATAAATGCCGGATTATTATAACAAAGAGGCTCCAAAGTACAATAGTGTTGCTGTAAGAGGTGACTTCTCATATAATAATTCACCGTGCTGTGACTCTACAGCCTGTGACTTTTGTCCTGGTGCCCCAGCAAGGGTTGCTTGTCAGACCCATGCATCAACTGTGGTTTGGGGAAAAGAGGCAGAACATCCAGAATGTGGAATTTTCTATAAAGTTGTTTATGTGGAAATCATATTACTTTCTTTCATATCATTTTGGCGATAAATGAACCTCCTGGCTATATCTTGCCACAAGGCAGCCTGGAGAGTACAGTATCTAACTTGGTGTTCCTGTACTAAGAAAAAAATTAAGAGACTACATTTGAAGGGACAAAATTAAACTTTCCATACTTTCTCAGTATATTATCTTAGATTTATCTTCAATAAACAGAAAAATTGAACATCTCATGTTAACAAATCGTAGGAGAAACAAGGAGACTTTAGATTAATCTAAATTCATAATGCCATTATTTTCATACTCAATTCTTACCTCTAAGATCTAGGTTTAGGAAATCTTAAAGGCACTTTTACTGGTAATGAGTAAGCATATGAATAATGTGACAATTATTGTTGGCACTGTGTTTTGTTTATTAAAAGTTTTAGAATCTAAGGAAAGCGTACATGTCCTTTTTTAACCCCATGGAAGCCTCTGTGACTCTCAGAGAGTTTCTGTAAATTTTCATTTTTCCTTAAATCGAAGTTTAGGTGGTTCTCCTTGCACAATTACATGGCAAGTCATCAATCAGACAACTGGTAAAAGCATGGTGAGTGGCTTGGACCTCAGCAGAATCCCCAGGCCTCTGCAAACATGTGCAGGAGCATTTGGCTCTCCTAACTGCCACCAACCAAATGCTTACTTCCTTACAATTGGGCACCAATTTGGAAACTCACACGCAAATAGGAAAGCCAAATTTTCTGCAGAAACAAATGCTTTCAACTGAAATAAAGGCTTGGGTTGTTCACATGTGCCCAAACCAAATATTTTCTTGTCACAGTAAATATGCTTCCAAGTTGTTCATGCTCTGCATCATTTATTAACTAAACAAAACTGGATATTATCCCACATCTCTATTCTCTTCATTTTGAAAAAATTGTGAAATATCTACTGACCATGGACCAGTATACTTTGTTCTGGTACACCATTTGAGGAACAAATAGTCTTCACACATACTATACTCTCTGCCTGGAATGCTTAGCATAACTTCTGCTTAACTCCTATCATTTGTTCAGTTTTCATCTCATTCATAAATTCCTCAATAAAGACCTTCACTGAAGCCCTGGCTGGTGGCATAGTGGATAAGGTGCCGGCCTGCAAACCCAAAGGTTGCTGGTTCGATTCCCAGCCAGGGCACATAATCAGGTTGCAAGCCAGGTCTCCAGCCAGCTCTGTAGCTGGAGGCAGGTGAAAGGCAACCAACCATACATTGATGTTTCTCTCCCTCTCTGCCTCTCTTCCTTCCCCTCTCTCTAAAAATAATAAATAAAATATTAAAAAAAAAAAAAAAAGACCTTCACTGTCTAAGATAAACCCCACAAAAAAACCTCTATTTGTTCTTGTTTAATATATATCTCTTCTACTAAACTGTAAGACAAGGGCTGAAACTGTGTGTGATGTATAAAAGGCAAGCAATACTTATTGACTAAATGGGGATGGAGTATCTAACTCACAGGTTTGATTTGAGAATTTAATGTTATTGCATGTAAAACACTGAGTGTCCAGCACATGGAAAGCAATTAATTTTCCCTCTAATTAAAAGGTCAATGAAGCCCTGGCTGGTGGCACAGTGGATAAGACCCTGGCCTGTGAACCCAAATGTTGCTGGTTTGATTTCCAGCCAGGGTACATTAATGAGGTTGCAAGCCAGGTCTTCAACCAGGTCTATAGCTGGAGGCAGGTGAAAAAGGCAACCATACATTGATGTCTCTCTCCCTTTCTGCCTCTCTCCCTTCCCCTCTCTCTAAAAATAGTAAAATAAAATCTTTAAAAAAATAAAAGGTCAATGAAGTAAAAAAAAAATTCCACACTAATATATTGATGAAACTTAGAAGAGTATGTTATATACATTTTTCCATTTTATTGAATTTACTGGCTTGACACTAACAAAATGTACAGGTTTCAAGTGAACAGTTCCACAACACATCATCCACACACTGTACTGTATTGTGTGCTCACTATGCCAAGTCAAGTCTCCTTCCATCACCATTTATTCTGCCTCCACCCTCCTCCACACCCCATCCCCCATTCTATGGCAATCACTACACTGCTTCCATATTCATAGGTGTCTCTCTCTCTTGTTTTTTTGCTCAATTCCTTCAAACCCCCAACCCCACCCTCACCCCTCCAATAAATAAATAATGAACAAGTGGGGAAAAAAAACTGGCTTAAACCCAAAGAATGCAAGCAAATTTAGAGAAATATATTTCAATTTAATTAGTGAACTTTTGAGACTAAGTAATTAAATTATTTTTTCTGCCTTTGATTGATCTAATAGTAACAGAGGGAGTGTGAAAACAAAGATAAATTGCTGAAACCTTGAGGTTGTTTGCACTCGATTCTTTGGGCTATAATATTTCAGATTGGAAGTACTATGTCTACTCCTAAAACTTGAATCTTACCATTTAGTGAGAGTCAGTCTTGAATTTATTGTATTTCCATAGAGTTTAATAAAATTGTCCTCTTTTGTGAAATATCTGGAATGAAAATGATGTGACTGGACTTGATTGTGAAAAGTTCTAAACATGAAAAACAATAACTAATCATCAGCTGAGATCCCTCATTAAAACATATAAGGATGCATGAAACAGCTTTTGGTATAAATTAGACATTAGATATAATTACTGTAAATGCAATGTAACATAACAACAGTATAAAATACATTAAGACAAAAAAAAAAGAATAATGAAAAGGAAAGGGAAGGGGGAGAAACTATGTTACTAAAAATACTTCAGAAGTCAGTTTTACCAATACGTTATGAAAATGCACATGAGACTAGACACTAAGGTCCATTTGTGGCATGTCTTGTGCTTCTGACATATGATGGAGCTTTGCCTGCCATGTAATTGGTGAGATTGTGATCTGCTAAGGGAATCACAGCATGAAGTTGTGTATAATATTGATCATTTGTTTTCTTTATCACAATCATAGCACCAAGGTCTTTTTCACAGAACTCCTGTCATAACTGAGGTGGAAGGTGTACACTCTCCTAATTACTTTTGAAGAAATGAAAGTTAGTAAAAGTGGCTGAAAGCCACCCTCTATCTGATGTTTGTGCTCTTCCCTGCGCAAACATGCTGATGCCATTGAGTAAGCCATCGTGTCTGGTTTTCAAATGTTTGTGAGAAATATGTTTGATTGTCAAAAATGTGATTTGAGGTTGCAGTCAAAATTTTAAGCCAGTTTATACAGATGACTCTCCATTTCATCTTTTAGATATAAAGGGATATAGATTTTTTGGTTTTGTTTATATTTAATTTTTCTTTTATTTTCCACAATGCACATGACTGCACTTTATGTTAATACTTATTGTATTTCAAATATGGATTCTTGCTAGTTGTCTCTTTAAGAGCTTTCATATGGTTTCTTTAGAGACTTTTTATTATATGGTTTTTATAAATGTGTTATAAAATGTACCCATATCCTGAATATACAATATTGAAACTGGTATAGTTTTGCCAGTATAATCAGTGCAGGGAGAAGTCTCAAACTTTCAGATTGATTTCAATTTTTCAGTGATAAAAGTTAAAGCCACAAGATTTTAAAAAACTGTTTTCCATGATTTAGAGATAATTATTTATACCCTGACTTATTTGAAAGGGAATATGCAAAAGTTTCTACATGACACGTGCACTATATGTACACCTTTAACATAGGAGACTTTTAGGGAGGAGATATTTCTGAAACAAAACAAAACAAAACAAAGCAAAACAAAAACTAAGTGCTACAAAAAATCTCATTGGTCCTGATGAGAGAATATTATATGATGTAGTGAATGCTGAGTTCAGAAACATCTCAACTATGAATACCATGAATATTTTATAATATGTCCCTCTTATTGCATGCAAGTACAATGTCACAGTTTTAGTTCACATGCAAGAAAAAAACCCCTAAAATATACTCAAAATGTTGTCAAAGTACAAATAAGCTAGTTGGTCTGATTAGGGCTAGTGGATGCTTATTTCATGAATATTTGACACAGTTTTTCTTTTTTCCTGGGCATAAAAGATGTTTATTAAGTATTGAAAAATGCAGAAGAATATATATACATATATCATGTTTAATTATATTGTCCAGTAATACTATAAATACCCATTGCTAGCCATTTTACATAAGAAATAAAATATTTCCTTTGCTTTGAAATTGCTTACATGACTCTTCTCCATCCCATTTCATTTTCTTTAGATATATAGCTTCTTTCCTGACTTTCATGTTAATTATTTTCTTGCTTTTATTTAATATGGTGCTAAAATTATGTTCAACCTTAATAAGATATTATTTAAATTTTCATGTTTGGGGAATTGATAGAAATTGAATCACCTTTATAAATTCTTTTCTGCAATTTGTTTTTGATGTCTTTAATTAATCCCTGAGATTAAAACATACTATATTTTAGAGCTGCCATTTATTCACTTTTACTAGTACATAAATTCCTTCAAATGTAATTTATGTATGGAAACTACTGCTAATGGACAATGATCTGTTTCCTATTTTTGACTGACAAATAGTGCTGCCATGGACATTCTGATCCATGTCTCCAGGTACACATCTTTCCCTAAAGTGAATGCCAAGTATTTGCTTGGTCATGGATATGCTCATCTTCAGCTTGACTCGATCATGGTAACCCTCCCATCCTAAAATGGCTTTACTAACTTAAATCCTCTGGCAGTGTACCACATTCCAATTTTCTAATATCTTCACATTTTTCCTATTGCCAAACCTCTTTTTGTTTTCCGCAGAACTCCTGAGTAAAAAATTATATTTCATTGGTTTTAAATTGTAATTCCTTGATTATTAATAGTCCTAGAATATCTGCATTTTATAGGTTAATTTTCATGTGCTTATTTAGGACATCTAAACATTTATCTTTTGAAAAGTCATTTTTTCATTATCATATATCATGATATATATATATCATATATCATAATTTTTTTTTGGTCAGCTTTAGGTGTTACAAATATTCTTTCTGTTTCTAACCTGTCATTTATATTCTATTTGATATTTTGAACAATTAAACATTTTAATATTAGTGTTATTTTTTATGATAAATGTTCACATATTTAATGCTTCATTTTTATTGTATTCTTGCATTGTCATTTATCCCCCTTATACCCTCCGCTCTCCCCCTTTCCCTCCACAAGCACGACATGATGCTGTGTGTCCATAAGTCAAATTAATCCCTATTTTACTTTTTTTTACTTAATTTTTTTTCCCCTTTAGCCCCACGGGAGGACATTCTTTCTTCATTGTTTTTGGAGAGAGAGGAAAGGAGAGAGGATCCAAAACCCAACCATGGGCCCTAATCAGGAACTGAACTCCTAACCCTTTAGTTACAGAACAACACTCCTACCAACTGAGCCACACCAGCAGGTATGTTCTTTAATTCTTAATAAATTGGTTTCTATTAAGGTGACAACATATTCAATTACATTTTTCTAAGTGATGTATTATTTTTCCTTTTACATTAGAGGTTTTAATCTATCTGGAAATTATAGTCATATATTGTATAAGGCTCCAGCTCTACCTATATCTATATAAGTGAACATATCAATCACACCAGCATCATTTATGTAAAAGTTCATTAACTTATACAGAACCAAAGCCAGTTTTGTGATAAAACAAAAAATCATGTATTTGTGATTTGTTTCTGGGTTTTTCATTCTATTTCTTGATATTTTCTTAGTTTGTAAGCCAATACTACTGTCTTTTTTACCATAGCTCTATAATAATTTGTGGTATCTCAAAAGGCAATTCCCTTTCCTGCTCTTCACAGGAATGTTTTGACAAATTCTGGTATTTTTGTCTTGCATGTAAACTTTAAAATCAACTTGACAAGATACACAAAATAAGCTATAGGGATTTTGATTTAAAGCATATCAAATCTATAAATCAGTTAAGGGAATATTGATATTTATATGTAATAGAATCTTCTCATTTATGAATATGGTACATGTCTCAATTTGTCTCCTTTTCTCCCAATGAAGCATTTTAATTTTCTTCAGAGATAAACATGTTAGTATTTGTCTAGGTACTTTATTTCTGATGTAATTATAAATGGCATCCTTTTAAAATTACATTGTCTAACTGTTTTTTAGAAATGCAACTGGGTATTATATTAAAAATTTTAATACAACGAACTCAGTAAAATTTTTGTTAAGAATCATAGCTTATTTGTATACTTTTGGTTCTCTATGCATATAATTTTGTCATCTGCAAATAGTTCTGTGTTCAACCTTCTGCATGTAAATGAAAGGGCAACACAAATACCATTCCTTGCATTCAGAACTCTTGATCTTGTATGAGACCCAACCAATTTTTAAAATGGTAATTTGGAACACCCTGATGTTTCGTGAAGTTCTATGCCTTAAGAGTTTTAATAATCACAGAATTGACCACAGAATTTTGAGAAATCACAAAACTGGGCATGCTGGAAAATCTAATTACCTCACTTCTTCTTAGTAAAAGTGCCAATGCTAATTGTCATCTATATTTATCATGATTTGTTTTATAACTTAATGGTTATAACTTAATGGTTCATTTGGAGTACTTTTATAATAAATATTTTATGTTTAATTTTCTTTGTTCTTTCAGACACTTCAAAAACTGCTAAAGTTAACACATCCTCATATTAGAAAAATTAATGCTATCTGATACTTCCACAACACTTTTATAAAAACATTTAAATCAATTGTGATTTGATCATTAGGATTCCATGATTTGGCATTCAATTGCATTATTTCACAGACAAATAATTTAGTGAATGTTATTTAAAAATAGAAAAAGGATGTTGGGAGTTTCTACCATATTTATTCCATGTTAAACACATGCAATATCATGCTGTGGTTAAATTATTATCACACAAATGTTTTTAGGAGTTAGAAAAACACCAATAGCAGCAAAAATATTGTTCCTGATTAAGCTGTAGCTATATTCTCTGTGTCTGAGTAATTTCAGATACAACTTGTTCCTATTTAACAAATATCTCTCCTAAATAGATGCTATATTGATCAATAATCAAAGGAAATAAGCTAGAAAGTTATTTATTGTTGATATAATTCCTCAAAAGTACATAAGTAAAACTATAGTGATTAATGCACAATTAGTGATAAGGTAAAAAAAATGCATTCAGTGTTCATTCGTATTGTCTTACTGAATCCTTGTGATAAATAGTGATATTTATAGACCATGGACCATAATTAGAAAACATGCAAATAAATAATATACAGGGAAATTGACCTAATTATTTTAGCTTTCAAAAAAGTATTTATTTTTATATTCTTGCTGAGCTAACTTCTATGGGTCACTTTTTGCTTTTTACATGGTTATCCATCCAGGGCATACAATATTTCCCTTGTAATAGAATTTTGTGTGTGCTGTTGAAAATCAATAACCTTGAATGCTCTGTGTGATGGCAAGTCTACCAACTCAGTCAGACAAGGGAGGCAGAGGAGAATTAAGATATTGCATTTTAGGCATGTGTATTAACTCACATCTAACATGGAAAAAATAATGAGTGTAACCCTCACAATGGTGGAGTATAGGGAGCTTTTAAATAGGGAGTTTAATCTCCTTTAGAGCTAAGACACACTCTCCGTTACCCTAGGTTTTTGGCAAGGTTCCCAGAAGCCGCAGTCATTCATGAGCCACACATTCCGTTCTTAGGAAAATTGCATTGGGACCTTCACACAGTGCAACCAATGCTCTTGTTTTGGATGCTTCATCTGTAAAAAAAAAAAAAAAATCCCTTCCCATATGTATACACACGTGCGTGGTACTTAGCTGCCACCAAAGAATGGAGCACTACAGGGGCTTGAACCTCGAGTCGCAGGAAGTCCAAGTATTTCAAACCTAATGTGTCAACTACAAAACCATCCCCTCTGGCTGATTATTCCAGAATTAAAATGTACTTTTAGCTAAGCAACCTTGGAAAAAGCCCAAATCAAATAAGCTTGTTTAGAGGGGTTTGTTCCATGCACTTTGCAAATGCTGAGGCCACAGCTTTCTACTACCTTGATCGTCTTTGACGCTTGTAAGACTCTGCATGTTCTCATTCATGCTCAACTCGATCATTTGAGTAGGATTTTTTTCTGTGAAATATGTTTATTGTGATTATAAAATATAATCTAGTCCATGACCTGTGTTATTTATATTCTTGAGCTATAAAATATTATCTGAATATTTCCTTTTGAAGGCAAGGCACAATCTTTTTCACTATGGATTGTCTGTTTAACAGAATAGAGCTTGATACTGTATCTTGACTGGCTAAACTGAAATGGCTAGTAAGACCTAAATATGTATGTCTTTTCCTTCTATGATATTTTTGTGGCTGTTGTAAATTTGATTTATATATTCACTATTATATATTTTGATTTCTATATTGATGGATGTTTCATTTTTAACAATTGTAGCTGTACTGTGTTTTCATTTCATATATGCCATTTGGAAAAAAATAAAACGTTATATAAATTACCTCATTTTAAAATGCACAATAGGAATCCAGGTGGGCCGACTTTTAGCTATACACAAGTTCCTAAATTTATAGAATTATTGTTAAACACAACAGACGAATTAGAATTAATATCTGCCACAACCACTACCAAAAGCAAAAGCAGAAGACAATAAATGTTTATTCTACCTTTTTTTTATGATACACAATCTTGCTAATAATTTAAATAAAAAGAAATGGATTTATTTTAAGCTTTGGCCAAAAAATACTTATTAACAGTTAAGCTATTCAGATATTGAAGTTGATAAATGTCAGATGGCATTAACTGGAGGTAATGAGGGGCTTTGCAAAGCTTTAGGTTTGCATGAAAAAAAAGTCAGATACCCTAAAATGCTACTTTCTTTGCATACACACTTTCAGTTAACTTCACATGCTACATGTAGTTTCTTTGTTAAGACATTTTTTTATACTATCATGTTGTATTTCCTTAGAGAATTACCCTCCTCCCTCTTCCCAAAGCTGAATGTGTTTTTGCAAAACTGATTTCATTAATCCTTCTAATGTTTCTGTGACTAAAACAAGACAAAACAGAGTGGCAGAGTGGGCAGGTGATGTTTTCTTCATCTGATGAGTGGAGAAACCGAGGTACACAGAAGTTGAAGGAGTTTGCAGATGGTTCACAGCAGGTAAAGGGAGGAGCCTAATCACCTGCCTGTGGCTAAAGTATTTGATCTGTTCCCAAGCAATGACCCACTTAACTGTAATATGTGAAACAAAGATGTAAGTAAAATATAAGCAAAAATTCAGCAAGCTTTTATACCTAGCATCTTTTATTTCTGTTTTGTACATACATGTATTACATGGCTATATTTGTAATATCCATATTTAAACTGGAGATGAGTTGCTGTCTCAGAAGTAGTACATTTTTGAAATGAGACTATGGAAACACCAAAAATGAGCCCAATTCTGTGTGACCTAACATAATTGTTTGCAGCAGGGTCAATTTGGCATTATTGTTGTATTTATCATTGACTGTGAGGCTATAACTTACAACACATGAGTAGAGGTAGAGGGTTTCTATGAACACATCTAAATTTTTATATAAATATAAAAACTATGAAAGATTTATAAAAATAAAATATATATTCTATAAATATTCTATATTAACATATATTTGCTTCATTGATATTTGCAACTAGGAAGCAATAATAAAAAATCAACTAATTGGAAAATATAGAATGTTATGTATGTGTCAATAGCAAGCTACTATAAATGAAGATGTCAATACCATGTAAGAGCCTATACATAATCATAAAATAAATATAAAATATTCTTCTATCCAATCATAGGCACCTTTGACAAAATTTCTTTCACCAAAGATTTTTGAAATAATTAGGAAAGTTATAAAGAAATCCAAGTTTTGCTGATATAAAAATAATTCATTAATTTAAATTGTTATTTTAAAGGTTAAAAATTAAAATGTTACACAAAAGAAAATTATATAATAGAATTATTTTCATTTTAATTAAACATGATAAGAGGGAGGAATCATCATGTAACAGCAGTTACATACTTTCTAGTTTGCTATTGAGGTGGATAAGTTATAAATAAGTATATTGTGTAGTAAACATATCATCAAGGCCATTTAATCTGAGAGCTAAATCACATCTGATTTTGAATTATTTTCTTTTGTAGCTTCTTTCATAATATTTATCTTTATCTTTCTGAAATAAATGTATTAAACTTTTAAAGCTCTTAAACTATATAAAATGGGATATTATTAATGGGATATATTTGATAGTCTAAGCTGATTTAATATGCATTTTTATATGATGGTATAATTGGAAATATTTACTTTAAAATATATTTTAAAAGGAGCATTAATTACACTGATAAAATGGTGCCACGTAATTCAACTTCCTTAAGTGGAACACTGGAGACATTTAAACATGATTAGAACTTTTATTTATTTATTTATTTGAAGATTTTATTTCATTATTTTTAGAAAGAGGGGAAGGGAGAGAGGCAGAGAGGGAGAGAGACATCAATGTATGGTTGTGTTTCACCTGCCTCCACACACAGACCTGACTGGAGACCTGGTTTGCAACCTGGTTATGTGCCCTGGCTGGGGAATGGAACCTGCGACCTTTGGGTTCGCAGGCCGGCACCTTAACCACTGTGCTACCAGCCAGGTCAGAAATTTCTTTTAAATTCTCACTTCTTATCCTATTTTACAGACTACCTACTTTGTCTTGATCATCATTTGACAGACCTATTATTTATTGCAAAGCAAGGGGATAAACATAGTTAACAGTTAAAGTATTTAAAATTCCACAAATGGCGTAAAATCTTTTTTTAGATTTTATTTTGGCATTTTTCTACAGATTAAGTATAATATTTTACAGAAGAAAAAATAAACATTAGAATAAATGTTAATATTTGTTCAAACATAGTTATTTTTCATATTGAGAGTAAATTTATTAAAATAATAACCATAGTATAAAATTAAAATATGTATTTGAAGGGTCAAATGGAAGAAACCTAGAATAAGAGGTTAGATTTATGAATAATTTCTTAAAGAAGGTTATCAGACACTAAATTTGAAATGAACTCTGTATTAAATAATTAAAGTAAAACACATTACTATAAAAATAAATACTGATTCAAATATATTTGCTAAAGCGCTTATTGGCTTTATAGATAAAATAAACCTGAAAGAACAGCTTGAATTGCTCTATCTATTCAGACATTTTGAAAAGCATTGACATCGAAAATTTAACATTTTAAAAATAGAAGTTAACTTCAGTTCATAGGGGGGAAAAAAACAGAGATTTTAATTTATCAGACAGCATGACCACATATTTGAAAGATTTTTTGTGTGTGTTTGACATATGTAAGAGAAACATATCTAATTTTTAAATGTCAACTTGCACTACACAAAGAGCATAATCATTTCATGTTAATCTCACTGAAGGTAACTGGAGCTACAATCAGAGATTTTCCTGATTTTCTTGAACAAAGCAAAGTAAGAAACCTCAATGCTTCTACAAAAAATGTGACATTAGCCACAGGCTAATGACCTCACTCCCCCAATAGCCACCAAGGACAACAACAACAAGAACATGACCATCACAATGATAGGCTTTTTCTTGGTGAGGGGAAAATGTAATTTAAAGAAACATATTTCAGAAATGACTAGATATACCCCTACTAGAAAAACCAAAACCACTCAGAATTTAAGCTTTGGAGATGTGCCTATTGAAAGAGCCATGCATTTAGAGCATCTTTGTTATTTCCTATGACAATTTTTACCTTTCTTCCTGTGTGACTTAGATGCAAATTAGAATAAAATAAATGAACAGCTTGAAGAGTGCTGGTTAGAACCAATTATGATTTCTGTGATCTGCCATGGCTCACTATGTCCAGCTGATAAAAAAAAATCATTTTGCTTTATGCACATGTTGACTGAAGAAGCTTAATATTCAACACACGTGCATGAAATAATCAATTAACTAGTAGATTAAATAAGACCAAGATCTATGCAATTTCTTTGGTTGATTTTCAGTTAATAAGATTATTTTAAAAATACAATCTATTTTATGCAACCACTTAATTCATCAAACTTAGTGGCTATCTGGTATATAAAGTTGGTTTTCATGTTAATAAAATGAGAGAAAAAAGTTTCTATATAGTTTATCCATCATGAAATCATAAAGATGACTATGCTGACAGTGAAGAAGAAAGTTCCTTTAAATCAGTTCATTTTCCAGGAAAGTAATTCAATTTTAATGTAACCTACACTGGTTAACAAAAGGTATTTCATGAGCTCTGGTTAGAAATGCAATACAGTAACCTAGAATTACCTTACATCTAAGTTTAGCAACTACCATTTTCACACTGTGCTAATGTTGCTTAAAAGGTTGTCTACTCCCATCTAGTGGTCATATTGTTCAATGTTTTTTCCAAAAACTAGCAGTGAGGTCTGTGTTAAGGCAAATGGAACTGCAGTTTTATTGTCAAAATTAAATAATTAATGTGGTTAACAACATCTGCATAGATTAAGTAATTCAGGCTCATGGGTTTTGTTGATAGCAGTAATTTCAAAAGCAGCGTAAAATGGTTTTAGTCTGATCTATGGAGCGTAGCTCATGCTGCCGAAGCTGCGTGGAGCTAGCTCATTGACTGAAAAACTCCCAGGATCACTCAAGAGAATTGCCATAGTTCTATAGTCAACAATTTCTTGTGAATATTTTATAAAAATGTCTATGTATAAAGAGAAGAAAAATTCGAACAGTTGAGGTCCTCTGTTACAGCAGATTTCCAGAATATAAAAACAGATGATCAATTTCTTGAATTTCTTGTTTTAACAAAATTAAAACTGTCAGTATTTAAAATAAGAAGCACTTAAATTTTTTTATAATGCAATTTTGTAGGTTTTTTTTTTTAACCAAAATGCAGGCTACAATTGCACTTGTTGTATTCCTGATGCCTGTCCTTCCCAAAAAGTAAAAGCTGAACAAAAAACAAATTCAGTTTGAATTTTAACAAAAGGAAGTGGTTTTCTTTTAAAAATCATACGTTAACCTTGCAGTGTGTGGCTTGGTGCTGGTATAACACCTAAGTATTCTAAAAGTTTTAGGATTGAATACAAAACCTAATGCAGATCAGTTATATATAAGTTATAAAACTATTTATCTTTACCCAATTTTGAATTTGATGCCCGTGAAATAAAAGCACCACCAAAAACTGAGAATAATTAAAAGGAACTAAGAGAATAGAAAGAAAAATTAGTGCAGGAACTAAATCATCTCACAACATAGGTAACAATTATGTACCAGTGACTTCTACAGGGCAGCTAAGGCGAGTAGTAAATAAAGCCTTTTTTTTTCAAGGAGAAATTGATTTGCTTGTGACTCTTCCTGTTTTAAACAGTTCTTCCACTATATATATGTATAATATATACATATATGAAATATATATACTAAATATATATATGGAATATAGTGTATACTATATATATGAAATAGAACATGAAATTTTTTATGGTTATAATTTTATATAATTTTTAATATATTTTATTTTGCTATTATAGTTGTCCCAATTTTTCCCTCTTTGCCCCCCTCCACCTGGTACCCTCATTCCTTCCAGCAATGCTCCCCTTCGTTCATGACCATGTGTAATGCATATATGTTTTTAAAAAATGCGATATATCATGTATCAACATACATAGATAAATAATAGATGGTAGAGAGAAATATAAAAATAGATATATTATAGGTATATAACTATCACTGAAACATTTAAATATATAAGATGAGTAAAAGATCATTTTAAGCCTTACCCTCTACAAATCAGAACTGAGTTTTTCAATTCTCAATTTTTTTAAATATTTTTAAAAAGTTTTTATTCATTATTTCCAGGGAAAAGGGCAAGGAGGGAGGAAGAAAGGAAGAGAAGCATCAATTCTCAATTTCTAAAATATAATACTATAGACCTTTATTATTACAAATAGATATACAAATGTATTTATATGCAGTGGAAAATATTTCTGTGTGAATATTCAGGCAAATAAATATTTAGATAAATAGTTATATTTAAATACAATATTCTCTATAAAATTTAAAGTTTTGAAAGTGAAACTACTTCCTCTCACATGTGTATGTGTTAGTTGGTATATTGCACAACTAACTTTATGTTCTAAAAGAGTTGACATTGTTGACCAACATTAGATATGGAGAAAGAAGAACTTAAACCTTGAAAACATCTCTTTCACAAACATTTTTTGAAATAAAATATTAGGTGGGTTTCAACAGAATGATATATTTAAATGTTTTAGCTGAGTGACTAATTAAGCTGCTAAAAGCAATGTTTTCTTATTCAGATGGGTCAAAAAATATAGGATGATTCAAAGACTTTGATGTGCTTTTATCAAGCTACCACAAGCCTAAAATCAACTCCATCAAACAAAAAGATTAAATTTTTTTTCTTAGATTAAAAGAACATTTGACTTTGCATTAAAAAACAAAACAAAACAGTCAAGTTTGCTTGTAATAGGTAAGTCAGAGAAGTGAGGTCTTCTATGGCGGGTCAATCAGAGTGGCATTTTATTTACCTGTTTTATTTCAAACCTAATGACTCCCCCAACCTTTTTTTTTTTTTTTTTTTCCAGCAAGGAACAAAGGCAATCAAGAGGAAAAGCAATATAGTCATTAAGTGGTAATTGGTAGAAGATGCTTTGGGGTTAAAATTAATAAAACCAGCATGATATACATTAAGGCTATATAAATATTTAAGGAACTACAGCCTGCTTGGAGATGTAAACCGATTAGCAAAACTACTTAAGCTAGAGATGCAAATGTTTCAGGTAGATAAAATAAACACAGACTGCTTGTTGGAAATGTGATCAGTTTTTGGTCTGGGAGTACTTTATTTCATTAAAATTTTAATTATCAAAATAAAGCACTTTTGATGTTTTATGTAAAAGGTTTTATGTTGCATCTAATGCAATTTAGGTAATAGAATCTCAAATAAAATCCTTGCACATGTTTTCCTTTCTTGTCAGGTCATGTATTATAGATGTAATTTTGGCCTTTCACATTGAAATGAAAGAGAAACTGTGATGCAAAGAACCAAAGATTCATCCATCAGGATTATCTTTTCTGATAATATGGATATAAAAATCTTGTCTACAGGAAGTTACATATTTAAAGGTAAAATACTTATTCTTCATTTTCATTTCAAATAATATAAAAATAATTTAAAATAGTTAGCAGTGAATTACTTAATGGAAATAGTTTTAAAGAACCATTTAATCGACTGTCTCCCTCATAAAAATCAATTGTAGAATTTGTTTCATATAAGTTTCAATGGTTAATATTAAATATCTAGATGAAAATTTAAAAATTAGAACTATTGACTAAATGCATATAAATATATGCATTCTTAGATTTATTTAGACAATGTCTAGTAATACTTTAAAATTTTTATTTGAATCAGTTTGTATCACACATAAATTTGACAGTATTTACAATGAGCATAATATAGACATGCCCTCAAATATACAAATAAATTGTTTTCCAATTATCTTGATAAAACTAAGTGTTTAAATATATGGAAATGTTCTTTTAGGTCAGCAATTTTATCATCTCACACAATTAGCACCTACTGTAAACAGTTATAGGTCAGGATCCCTTACAAAGGTCTAAGTTTACAGCATTTTTTAAGCTGAATTCTTGTGAAAACATTAGTTCTTACCTGTGGACTGCATCTCTACAGAACAGATACCCACATCCAGAACATTCCATTCAAGCCCTTATCTGCAAACTTAAATCTACATTTGTATAAATACCAAATAAATGTTTTAAATAGTAAAAACGTATGATAAAATAGACAATAATGCTGAGTGAATAAATCAAAGCTTTCCCTCCCATTGACAGAGCACTGGAGAGTAGTGCTCATAAACAGGGGTTGTAGTCAGAAAACTTTCTCTCTGATTGATATTGGATACTATGTGGGTCAATAAACAAGCCAAGACAAGGATCCATCACAAATGTCTTGTCCCAAATATGTCAAATAATTTTTTGTTTTTCTTGTTCCTGTGTTCTGCATCCTCTCCCTGGCCTACTTTTCTTACTTAAACACACACACACACACACACACACACACACACACAACTTCATATACAAACATGTTTTAATACATTCAAAACCTGTGTAATTAATAGAAATATTAATTTTAAAGTTCTTTTTAAAATAAAGCAATTTCTATTTTAGGGATAATTTAAATAGAGGGATTAAAATATTTTAGTTTTTCTAAATTCTAAATTCTGCTTGACAGTATTATGTATATCCTCATAATTAAAATATGGATGGAGTAATCATTTGTGTTTCACTGTTACACTTTTTGTTATATGTAAAATAAGAGCTCTTTGTTGACCTGTCACTTTGCCTAGAATAGAATATCATTATATCATACAAAATAAGAGCCTATATTAATTGTCTAATGCAGCCAACGCTTTGAAATCTGTGAATCCCACATTCGTAGATTCAACCAGTTGGGATAGAAAATATATTTTTTTAAGTTACGTTGCTCATGATGTACAATATGGTGTTAGTACTATGATGGTTGTGTCCACTGAACATGTAGAGATGTTTGTCATGTCCTTGTTCCCATAAAAATTTACTATAGCAACTATTTACATAGAATTTATATTGTGTTAGGTATTGTAAGTAATCTATGGGTGATTTCAACTATACAGGAGGATGCGCATGTGTTAAATGCAAATACTATGCCATTGTTATAAAACAGACTTAAGTATCTGTAAATTTTGGTATTTGCAGGGGTTTAGAAGCAATCCTGTGTAGATACTAAGGGATGATGACACACGTCAATAAGAGAAGCCATGTTAATTTACACCCAGTTTAGTTAAGCAAGCTCTGTCTACCAGTATCTAATATAAAGCAGAAAAATAAACTTCATTCTACATTTTGCACAAAAAGCAAATTCAGAAAGTTGTGGTTATATCTAACCTCCCAAGATGAAATGGGTCCCACCAAGTTACATGAAGTGGAAGAAGGTCTCTCTTTAGTTATAGCGACATATAAAACTCTTGATGTAAGTTGCAGCCCTCACTGGCAATGAAAAGCACCAGCACATATGTTCAAAGTAAGAATTAACCTCTGTAACATTCCCACTGACACACCTCTTGTCTCTATTGATTTACAATTCCGTTTCCACCAGACCCTTTTTCAAGTGTTCTGAAACATATGCATAGCCGAGAAATAAGCTTTGAAAACCTGAACCTGCTAAGTAGGCCTAATGCAGTGCTCAGATTGGTCTTCTATCTCTGATGCATAGACAGTGAGACGGATATCCAGATAATTCCTTCGAAAATCCCACTCTGCAAAGTGCATCCTTGTTCATTCTTTACTACTTGAAAGAATCATTGCCTTTCTGTTGGTGGAGAAATATATTATATTATAATTCATTCGGCATAGGAAAATGGTTGGAAGTTCTGTGTTTTCCACCACCATCACATATTTCATTGCAGCACAGTTATTCTTTCCATAATGATAAAGGTTACAGCTGAGATTTATTGGGCTTTTACAATGTTACAGTGGCAAAAATATAAACTAATTCTTATAACCCAATATGTTCTAGGGTTAGACTGTGAGAATAAAACATTTCAAAATGCTGTCATTTTACTTGCTTTGATTTAAAATTACTCAACATAAGAGACAAGGAAAAGACATTGCTATTTTGTGGTTGGTTTAAATTAACAAATGGATGATTTTAAATACTATTACCGAAAACATAACACTAATAAGTGTCTCTGTCATGAAAGATTTTTTGTTTTAGTATTCTGGAAGCAAAATAATTTCATTTATATTTTCAATATTTAAAATTTATAATTGTCAATTATTTAAAGTCTCTGCTGAGATTACATGAGCTCTGGGAGATTCCAAAAGTAAATATACATATTCAAAAGTCCTAGAGCTGTCTCTTGGCATACAGAAAAGAATGAGAATGGCTAAGCATTCTTTTTTTTTTTTTTTTAAGATTTTATTTATTATTTCAGAGATGGGAGAAGGGAGAGAGACAGAGAAGGAGAGAAACATCAATGTATGGTTGCCTTTCACCTGCCTCCAGTTAAAGACCTGTCTGGAGACCTGGCTTGCAACCTGGTTATGTGCCCTGGCTAGGAATTGAACCAGTGACATTTGGGTTCGCAGGTTGGCGCCAATCCACCTAGCCACCAGCCAGGGCTTAAGCCACCATACAGGGCTTAAACATTTTTAAAGTGAGGACTCGACCTGTGAACAATAAGGAAGTCATATCACAGATTCTTCCTTCAAAATGAAATACATTTAGGCAGACAGCAATGACCACAACTAGAATACACACACACACACACACACACACACACACACGCACGCACGCACATGAGGTAGAACCTGAGATGAGAGAGAATATCAATGTGACAAGTTTTAATGAGAAGTCTACATCTTTCTCAGTATAAAGTTAATGTTTTACCTAAATTTTGTAAATCAATATAAAGTGGTGTAAGACTATTTGAGTATATTTCATACAATTAAATTTTATTTAAGAAAATTTAAAACTATAACTGCAAACTTAGAAAGTGAATCAGGTAGGGAACAATTTGGAAATTAAAATTATTTTATTTTTTACATTTCATAGCAGAAGGCCTGTTGACATTGTGAAAAGTTTATAAGTAAAAATATTTTTAAAAATACATAAAGTCAGCCCTGGCTGGTGGCACCATGGTTAAGGCGCCAGCCTGCGAACCCAAAGGTCGCTGGCTCGATCCCCAGCTAGGGCACATAACCAGGTTATAAGCCAGGTCTCCAGCCAGGTCCGTAGCTGGAGGCAGGTGAAAGGTAACCATATATGGATGTCTCTCTCCCTCTCTGCCTCTCTCCCTTCCCCTCTCTGAAAAATAACAAATAAAATATATTTTTTTAAAAGAAAAAAATATATATATAAACTCATTAAATCAAGAACTAATAACTTTAAAATGAAATCTAAATTTGAACTATAGCTTCAGACTAATATGAATTATAAGGTCTGGTATTAGGTAAGAATGGGTTTTGTTTTTCTTGAGAAGAACAAGGACATAGAACATTGGGCACTAGATATGTTTATACTATTGAGGGAATTATCTAGCAGAAAGTGTATCAACAGAGATGGCTCAAGTGGTAAAGGATTATAGACTCTAGGTCAAGGCAGAAACAACTGAGAAATCCCGAGGGGCCAGGAAGTCATTTATGAGACATTTCTTCTTTCATTTTATATGGTAAAAGTGAAATTTGAAGTTATTGTTTAAAGTTAAGTTCCTTTTTATTTATTTAATTTTTGTTCAATTACAATTATCCCAATTGTTTCCTCATTGATCCTCTGCCCTGCCCACCCACTGCTCCCACAGTTAATCCCCACCCTGTTGTCCATGTTAGAAGTTTCTTTACAATATCTTGTCTCATTGAAGTAAGAATAGCCAATGCATTCACAGATGTGTATTTGTATGTGTACATGTGTGTGTTTGAGTTTTTATGTTTGTGTATGTGTGTGTGCATGCATGTGTGTATGGTTATATGTGTGCTGTGTAGACACACATATGTGGATGGTATGTGACTATGCAGCAGTTCCCAGTCATATGTGACCTCTAGTGGTAATGATGAGGGGCAGGAGCTGTTCTGTAGCACCCTTATGGCATTGGGAAAAAAGGAAAATAATCAGTCTCTAAGAGCCTACATTTCTTGAGCAATATTTGAATCTAATATAACAGAGACAGAAAGCAAAGTCAATGACAGAAATAGGTAACATTATGCAGAGGCATAAAAGAAGACACATAGATTTATTTCTGTAGTGGTGCATTTTGATAGAAAAGTAAGTTACCATCAGTTAGATGGGTGGATAAAAAAAAAAAAAAAAAAAATGGCAGAGTTACATAGTAGAATATTATGCAGCAGTGAAAAAGGAATTCCTACCTTTTCTGACAGCCTGGATGGAACTGTAAACTATTGTACTAAGTGAAATAAGCCAGTCAGTGAAATACAAATACCATACGATCTCAGTTATAAGTGGAATAGAATGAACAAAATTAACTAATGAGCAAAATAGAACCAGAGTCATAGAATCATGAATAGACTGAAACCTGTAAGAGGGGAGGAGGTAGGCAGAGAAGGTAAAGGGATTAGTCAAAGAACACATATGAAGGAACCATTCACATGGACAATGGTGTGGGGATTAATAATGGAAGTTGGCTGTGGGCAAGTGGAGGGGGGTAAAGGGGAAAAAACTGACAACTGTAAGAACATACACTATAAAATATTTTAAAGAAGACAAGTGATCTTCTTTAAGTGATATTTGGCACTAGAAATTATTAAGCATAAAAATTATAATAATAATTAAATCTACCAGTTTGACCGCCATCTTACTATGCTCTCTTGGTTCTTACAAATGAATGAAATAGGCAATGTGATTCACAATTGTGCCTCCAATGTCACATCATGCAAGAATAGTGGTCGCACAGCATTTCTATCACATCTTTCACTGACACTGCAATAGTAATACCAGACTATGCATGTAGGCAGATGTTGCATGCATCCTGATACTCTCTCTTAATAAACACAGGCAAGTGTCAGTGTTCTGTGTTTGTTTCCTCATCCTTAAATGGGATAATTTTGACATCATTTACTCGTGTCTATCAAATGAGATAATATATTGAAACTCTCTTACTTTTCGTAGAATATAGGGAGCATTCCATAAATGGGAGACAAAAAAGAATAGAAGAGCAATAAAGAAGACTGGGATATTAATATTAATAATAATCATAATAATAATAAACTGTATACACAGAACATAATTTTAACTTTCTATCTGTTTCCAGAAGCCATTTCAAAAAGCACTCTTTGATCTACGTTATATGTATGTGATCTGAATGGACTACTTTGTTCTGCAAGTCCTCAGTCCCCTCCTGTTTGAAAGAGATATACTGATAGTAACTAGCTCTTAAGAGTTATGAGGATCAACTTACTAGGTATATGAGAAGTGCTTAGAGAAGACTGACATAAATAAGTGCTTCGTAAATGTTACATATTAACCATATTTGTAATATTTTCTCCCCACAAACCATTATTTTAAAGACAAGATTTCTAGGCTCTGAGGAATGTAAAGAAAAGTGTGAGTAAATGAAGAGAAATAAAACAAATAGATGTGATTTGAAAGCAGTAGTCACTATCAAATTTGCTTTTCTTCTAAATTTTAGGTCTAGATCTGCTTTTCTTAACATCACCAAATTATATAATAAAGTAATAACTTTTATTGAATTAACTTACTTAATACATATTGAGTTCTTAGGCTAGGCATTTTGTTGAGCCTTGTACTTGATATATAGGACTTAATCCTCAGACAACCAGTAGGTACCATAATTCCTCCAGTATGGCAGAAGAGGAAATTGAAGCCCAGAGTTGTTAAATAACTTGCTGTATGCCTTCTGGCTAGTAAGTTAATAGTTCTAAAATTTAAAGGTAGTTATAATTAAGCACAACTCAATTTAAGTATTTGTGCTCTTGTTAAAATGACCCCAAAAGATCTCCAATTTGCAAGTGGTGATTGATAAATGAACAGATACAAATGACCAGGTGGAAGCAATTAGAGATTGTTTGGATGAGACTGAGGAAGTATCTGGCTTTCAAGTTTTCCTCTTCATACCCCAATCATATAATTGGTTGGTAGCCAATAGGAGATCATCAAAAAAGTGATGTAAATTCTTATTGAAGAGGTTTATATATGTTTTAATGTCTCTATTAAACTGAACTAATCCCCAAATAAACCAACTGATTCCAAATTTTTGATTTTCCTATCAAAAATGGCTTAGCATTCCACAAACATTGACTATGTTACATAACACTCCAACTATACAGTTAAGTTCTGAAAAAGTAGCTTAGTATCATATGTGTCTTATTTCTCTCTCTCTCTTTTTTCTTTTATAATCACTGTACATGTAATCTCCAGAATTCTGGCTGTAAACTAGAAGGCAGCTTGATGCAGCCAATCAAAAAGAAGCCATTATATAAGGGGAAGAAAGCTCCACTTCCCAGATTTCCAGTGAGAGAGAAAACACAAATCATTCACATAAATGCTCTAAATTTTGCTTTTCACTTTTGTCAACTTGAACCACTATCAATACCATGGTATTTTATTCATTTCTTCATGTCCAGAGAAAGGAGACACTATGGCACATATTCCCAATGTTATTCCCTCCCAATTTCCCATAATTATGTACTTTTGTATTACAAAATGAAGCTTGATACATAGATCTCCAAGGTAAATGCTATTTATGAAAGTCCTAAATAATAAAAGCTAAGATGTATAAAGTGTTCACTCCATGACATAGACCTTCCTAAAAATATATCATCATCCCATTACTTTTCAATGAGGCTTAGTTTTGTATATTTGCATGTAGTGACCATCACTCTTTTGAGACATTCAGTTTAACAAGTTCTGTCACATCACCACAGTCAGGATATAGAACAATTCAATCACTCCTAGAAGTTCTCTAGTTCTCCTGCCTTGTCAATTTCCCCTCCCACCTACAATTTCTAAAAACCATTAGTTTGCAGTCTGTCTTTATTGATTTGCCTTACTCCAGTTTAAAAGGGAGAAAACTCATTTTTCATAGGTCCGAAGTTAGTTAAGCGGCTAGGCTAGTAAGTGGGGGTCCCTCAGTTCCACATCAGTCTGACTCTGCAATCCTTACTCCTCACTACTCTGCTCTTTTCTAGCTCCATAGCGCAGTTTTCCCTATTCATTCATTAATAATCATGAAGAACCTTTTTTACTATGCTTAGTGTACTTTTAAATTAATATGTTTAGATGTATAGAAGTTATACATAATAGTATGAGGTGAATTAACATGTTGATATAATTCAGCTACCAACTGCTAAAATTGCACTAATAAGTAACCAAAAACATAAAGTGAGCATCCCAACACAGCAGGATCATTTGTGAGATATTACTTTTTTTTCTCCTCTTTATTTCCTCTTCGTCCCTGTTTAAAGCAGGGTGATTCTAAACAGGCCCTTGGAAATGCTATGCCCCGGATGCTTTGCAGAGGAATTGTGGAGTCAGTATCCTTTACAAAGCTGAGACTCAGAAAAAATGATGTCATTTGACTGACAGGAGAAAGAGAAGTGCTTTTAGTGACAAGGTGAGGGACAGGAGGATCTTTTCCAACATGAGCAAAGAGACAGAAGTGGAGGAGTTCTAGAATAGCTAAGATCTGTGTAGCACTTAGTGCCAGCAGCCCACAGGGTTTGCAGTGATTGATGACTTAGTGAGAAAGACAAGCTTTGCCAGCACTGGGGTTTCCAGTGATACTCATGCAGTAAAATTGGTGCAGAAGTAGCCAAGCTGCTGTAGTACAAGTGGCCACGCAAGCCGAGAAACTGGTTTCTTATTGGTTATCAGTGGACTGGCAAAAAACCCTAATGCACATGGACACTTACCATGCATGTATACATTTAATCCTCCCAACCGTATAGTAAGTAATAGTCTTAACTTCATTTCACAGCAAAGGGAACGAAAGCAAAGAAATGAAGTTATGTTCAGCAGGCCACACAAATACCTAAGTAGCAGAGACATAGTTTGAACCCAACACACTCAGGATTCTAGCCTGAAAACTTTGAATGCAGTGCCTAAGGCTACCTGAATGTAGTGACCTTGCTTTATGTGGGAGAAGGGAAGCACTAATATTGACAAGTATTGAATTTTCAGGTTTACAGTCTAATTTTGATTTTAGTTTATTAAAAAAGTAGCAAAATATGGTATTTTTATACCGCTGAGTGGGTAGCCATAAATGTATTCTTACTACATTAGCAGTATGACATTTGATATGCTTTTAGGGATCAGTTAAGCATTTCAGTGGAAGTTTCTGACCATATTAAAATTTAATCACAAGATATTTCATTTCATAGATTTGAAAAATTAATTTGTGTTTAAAAGTCTATACTATCTAAAACAATCTACATATTCAATGTTATCCTCATTAAATTCCAATGAAATGTTTCATAGAAATAGACAAAACAACCTTATAATTCATATGAAACCACAAAAAACCCAGCATAGTCAAAGCTTTCTTGAGAAGAAAACTAGAAGTGTCAAACACCCCTGGGTTAGGGTTAGGGTTAGGGTTAGGGTTAGGGTTAGGGTTAGAAAGAGAAAGAGAGAGAGAGAGGAGAGAAAGAGAAATGGAGAAACAAGTTCTTACCTTCTTACCTGTTTTAAAAGGGAGACCATAAAGAAGCAAGCAATATCAGGTAATAGTGTTGTGGGGAAAAAAGTCTGGAGAGAGTGCTATGAAAGGCCTTATTAATAACATGACTGTGAGCACAGAGCTCAGTAAGCATGATTGGTCAGTCTTCAAGTGGCTCCAGGAGAATCTGCAAACACATACGAATCTTGGTCAAGCCCTGGGAATGTACCTACAGAGTGTTCGTTTCTGCGTACATTCAGGGCAATAGGGCCTGCTTCGCCAGCTTGTCAGGATTGTTTTGTGCAAAACGTCCAGACTGGGAGCATACCTGCCTTCGCTGTTAGGGTGTTGAGTTTTAATTTCTATACCATGTGACCAGTCTTGCAGGAAAGCTGGAAACATGGACAATGTTGCAGGCTTTTCTGGGCAATACCTTTCACATGTATGCCTGGTTATGTTTGGGGAAGAATTAGGGTATTTTGAAAATGTTCCTATAGGTCGGGGCTGGTCACAGGGAGGGACCATGTCCAGGACCTACAGCTCTTTAAAAGATTCCATCACGTTAGTTTGCAGAGACTATGCCTGCCAGCCGTCATTGATTAGTTTGAATAGTGACCTTCAAATGGATCCCACTGATTCTTTCTCCTGAAAATTAGGAATTAGGGTAACATAAGTCTCAGTATTAAAATTTGAAGAATACAGAAATGAAGGGAAGCATGTATTCATAACCAGAAAGGCTATTTTATTAAAATAAAAGTAGAAAACCTGAACTGCAGAAAGAGGAAAAGAAAAAAGTTGTATAGATTTTTTTTTTAGGTGCAACGTGGAGATGAGAAATCAATCACCCTCAGCTTTGGGGGCTCATAAATGCAGATAGGTATAGTTAGTCCCTGGTCAGACTCAACTATATCTTTGGCCTTGAGTCTTATGACTATTCTATATATTCTCAATAATTTCTTATTTTAAGTGGGATTCTTTACTTTAAAATGACCCTTAAAGCCCTGACTGATGGCACAGTAGATGAGGCACCAGCCTGCAAACCCAAAGGTTGCTGGTTCGATTCCCAGCCAGGTCACATAATCAGGTTGCAAGCCAGGTCTCCGGCCAGGTCCGTGGCTGGAGGCAGGTGAAAGGCAACTGTACATTAATGTTTCTCTTCCTCTCTGCCTCTCTCCCTTCCCCTCTTTCTGAAAAATAATAAATAAAATCTTTTAAAAATTAATTAAATAAATGACTAAATATTATTTATAAATAAATAAATAAATAAATAAAATGAAGTTTGGGCCCAATTCTGAATGACTGCATGTACAGTGCCAATAAAATTGTTGATTTTCCATAAGAAGTGGTATATTCTAGTGGCATTGTAAAAACAAAATCACCAGCAACAACAACAAAATAATACAGTTGTAGGAAGATAAACCCAGCAGCAAAGTGGCAAATGGAATGGATGGCAGAGACAGAGAAAAGGCAATCAATAGGAAAATATGTGAAAAAAATGGGAAATATTTATTCTTATGCCTCATAAAAATAAAGTTTGAAAGACTTCTTTTAAATTTCAGACTAAACACAAGTTTTATGTTTCTTTCTAACACTTGAAAAAAATCACCAGGGTGCTTTTTTGCAAATGTTTGCAGGTGTGGATAATTAAAATACCACACTTACTTGTATTTGATTGTGTGAGCATTCTTATTACTACAAGTGTTTCTAATCAACTTCACTAAACATGGGGGAAAAAAACGTCTATAATTAACATAACTTTATGTACCACCATTACAGTTTAGAATTATAATTCATATTACATTCCTAATTATTATTTTATTCACTTGAACTTCCATTTCACTTAGGGAACAAGAATTTATGAAGTGATTAAAATGCTTTGCATTATTTTTAATAAAACAATTTTGGAATGAATAGAAAATAATCAGTAAAGTATTTCAAATAATAAACCTATGCCCATGCATAATTATTGATTAGGTAAAATAACATTTCAAGTTATTTGTTCAAGTTTATTCTTTATTAATTTTTAGGGTTATTTTAAAATGAATAAATCTTCCTTCATCTTGCAACTGATATGACTTATCTGAGAGCAGAAAGTTTATTCTGGGTACCTCTGCTAGTTTTCAAAGCATCTGTTCTGTCTAGTCATTATATGAGGTGATGCATATTTTTAATTCAACTAAGTAGTGAAGAGAAAGCTTTAGAGGAATAAAGACCAAGAGTCAAATATTTACTCCATTTCAAATTTAGTATCATTACCTATACATTGAGATAATGATTTTTTTCTACAGAGCTGTTGGGAATGAAATGAGGCAATAGATGCACAGACCCTGTTACAGACTAAATCCTAAAACATGTGCTTGCTATGGACACAGTTCCTTTAACACAAAAGGAACTATAATAATGAAATAAATTACACTCATGTTACTTGGCATTTTCAGTTTATTTAAAATTGCTTTATTTGAAAACATTAAATGGAAAAGATGGGTCAGGAAATTTCAAATACTGAATTTTAGAAGATAGTCAACACAAGTTAACTTCTTAAAACTAACCACTTTTGACCCTGGATCTAGTAGAAAACTGAATCTTAGACAGGAACGATTTCAGGGTCCTAACTCCTGAGATTCTTAGACTTTTCATAGGTGCCATGGAGAAAAAAACAATAATAATGCTTTTATATTCAAAGCAATAGGACAGGCTTCAGTTTGGCAGGACTTATCAGGATAGTTTTGTGCAAACATTTGGTTTTGTTGATGGTGTCCTGAGTTTTAGTTACCATGCTATGTGACCAATCCTACATTAAAGCCCAGGACCCAGAGACAGAATCCCAGAGTGTCAGGATCGGGGTGCTGATCCCCCATTCCTCTCTGTATATGGCTGGCCCTTCTGCTGGAATCTGCCAACTAGCTAACCTTGAAGCTAATCTTATCCCAGAGCCCTGAAACACTGAGCCTGGGAGTGGCCCCCACAGTGGCCTTGAGCAGGCAAGTGTTGCCTTTGGGTAGACTGCCTCTTTGTTCTAAGGTATATACAGCCTCCTTTGTTCTAATGGGTACATAAGCCTGTCTTTTTCTGTAAGCTAGCATGAACCACTGTTGGACAGGGTGGATAAGCCATACGTGGAACACCGACATCCTCTGAGGTGCCCGGCCTTAAGGTCATTAGCCTGCTGCCACCTGCAATGCAGATGCCAAATCTCCTGGAAGCTCCATCTAAGTTCATGTTCATCAGCAGGCCAGAGACCTGCCCACCATCTCAATCTACTGGTCCAAAGCTGAAAGCTTCAGGATCTGATAAAGAGCATTAGGATTGAGGTGGTGTGTGGGAATCTACATTTGTAATGAATACACCACACAGATTTTGAGGCAGGCTTTCTCAAGCTTCACCCTGTGACACACTACATGAATCTGAACTGTTTCCAAGCACAATGCTGAGTATTCATCTCAGCACACTTGGTCCCTGATTTTATGCCTAATATGCAGTAATTATAACTAATGATGAAATAATATAAAAATGATTAACACATCAAAGCCAAACAATTGATAATATGATTCCTTTGATAATTATTGTTATTCAGAGTTGCACAGAATTTTAATTTTTATACTGACTTGTGAGAGTGTAAAAATTATTTGTGATCAGGCACAAAATGTAATAAGGCAATTTTTTTTGCTTCAAAATAGAAAGAGACTTCGATGTGCTGTTTAATTATATTTACATACTTATTCTAGGACTCTTTCAAAATATTTGAGGCATCAAGCCATGAAATTAGTAACCACCTTGTTTCCATATGTGACTCTATATTCACCTTCTTGCTGAGAATCAGCTTTAATTCGTTCTGATACAAAACAGAAGACTAATCTCTTACTTCCCATCGAGCAGTACACATTTAGCAGAAAAAGAGTAAACAAGTACACCTGAATGTTGAGGAAGCAAAGAGTGCAAGCCAACAACAGAGAGGTCTACCATCTAAGCAATTACAGTCCTAGCAAGAGACAAGATTACTTGCAATATAATCAACAAATACAAAATAAGCCTGCACATAAATCACATTTGGCTATTATACCAAAATTTCACTTTTAGTCAATAAATGTTGTTTGTTTCTTGAAAGCAATCAATATTATACTTAAAATTGTAATATTAAAATTGTGAACCTCAATTTTTAAAGTCAGATATTTATTTAGCAGTATTTAAAAATCTTCCCAAAACATTAAGTGTTGTATCATACGTTAGAAAGGACTCCAATACCAGCCATGAGCCTGCTAACATTATTAACTTGAACACATAATTAAATGACAAGGCCCTGGTTTTTTTGGCCTTCATATTTCGTGATACTTCTGTGTCCCCGGCCAGGTAGCTCACTTGAATAGAGCGTAGGTCTTAATACACTAAGGTTATAGGTTCAATTTCTAGTCAGGCACATACCCAAAGCACCCAATAAGTGCATAAATAAGTTGAACAACAAATCAATGTTTCTCTTTTTCTCTCTCTAAATATATTTCTATAAATGTGCTTCAAGAGGATAATGGAATAGACAAACAGCAGGTGTCATTTTTATATTTTCTAATATAAATTCAATGATCTACAGTGACTTTTTCTTCATATTATTTTTGATATTTTTATAGTCCTTTTACTATGTATTGTTGATTATGTTTCCATGAATTACATGAATAAAAAAATCAAGACACATTTTTGAAGAGGTATTTTGAACTAAAGATAAAACCAAGTTATAAAAGTAGAAAGTTGAGCACACACATAATTCCAATAGGGAGTTTAAGCTTCAAAAAGACTCCTGATCATTGTAATTCACCAAGTTGGTACAAGTAGTCTCTCTTCCATTCCCCAAGTAATTCAAATTTACAGGTGGGCTGAAAATAAGGGGCATTACCTAGAAATGACAAGGAAATAAGTCAAGGCTGGAAATTTCATTGTATTTTACACAGAATAGATCATAAGGTTATTAGAACCTGTCATTGCTTGGCATAACCTGGAAGGTAACATAAAACCCCAGAGGTACCTAGCTTGATACCAGCTTTAAAATGTTATTTTTAATGTTATTTTTTTATGGGAATTAAGAAAAGAGAGAGAAATATCCAAGGGAAGCTGCAACTCCAAGCTGTATCATCTGTAAATATGGAGTCTAAAACTATGTTATCTAATTTAATACACAGAAAAAGCAGCTCCCAGTTTTTTTAACCTAAAAACTGGTACAGTTTCTTTGGAAAAGTAGGCTTATAATTAGTATAGAATGATGTAAATGCTTTTTTAATTTTCATTTATCAAAACTGATGGGTCTCAAAACTAAGAAGAGTAAGCTAGCTGTATAATGATAACCACATCATATATACATCATAGGAGACTTCAAAAGAGACCTTGTTTTATTTAGTGATTTCCTATCATTCTCAACATACACAACAGATATCTTACTTATGGATACAAATAACACTAGTACAAGTATTACAATATGGATATATATCAATCTCAAGGTAATGCTTGATTTCATGCAGGAAGGAGTGGAATGAGACTGGGAATAAGTGCAACAGGACATCATAACCTCAACTTTGTCTGTAATATCTTTATTTAAACATAATTTTGTATTTATCAAGGTAAAATGTTATTAGAATTTGCTGGTGGTTATACAGGTGATTTTGGTGTTCATCCTTGTACTTTTTTGTGCTTAGATACATAATTATTATAAAATTTTAATGAAATTCTGAAGTAAGAAATTTTTTCTTTACTTAGGGGTAGAATATTGGAGCATTAAGTTTTCTCCAGACAAGTACTGGAGTCATAGAGTAATACAAGCCTTCTCATAAATAAAGCATTATTCTTATAGTAATTTATTTATTTTTTTCCATAGTACAATTCTGACTTTGAAATGACTAGTTCCCCCAAAAAATGTCTGCTTAGCTGTGTCTAAAATGTCTAGATTTGGCTTAAATTCATTGGTATTTGCCTAGGCCAATATTGCAGGTATTATTTATGCCATGTACATAAAATCACTGATACATGTCATTATTTCATTTTCTCCTATCATCTAAAATCAGCTGGAATCTTCTTCACAATTACAAGGATCTGATTTCTTAACAGCTCATACTCTCTTAAGTTAGGGAATGTCATCTCTAAAATGCATATCACTTCAAAACTGAAACATTCATCTATGGGAGTTTCACAGGGAAGACCCATCTCCATGATAGATGTGGTGCTCTCTACAATTATGAGTGAGAGTGAGGGATAAAGTTAAGAAACCAACTGTACAATAAAGACCCAAATGAAATTAACTGTTAATGAGTCTGGCCTTAATTGAGTTTTTACTTGCAGTGCTAAACTCCTTAGTAAAATATTTTATCACATCATTTCCTTTATGATGCATTAAAATCTGTACTATATGAAAGGATTACTTATTATGATACTTAAAAAATATATGACTTGCTTCATTTCACAGTGTTGTTTATCTGGCAAATGCATTACCACAGCATTATAATTGTTTGTCAGAGCTCCTCAACCTGGGAAATAAGAGTTAATTTATCTATCATATTCATAAAAATTACCTTTCTAATACAAGATTTATTTGATTTTAATATAAAATTCTTAGTGAATTTCCCACTAGAACTATAATTCCTCATTGGAACATCCCATTTACATGGTGCCAGACACAGATTTAAAAGAAACCCCTTCTTTCTAGTGCATCAGGCTTTTCAGTGAATTCTTCACACTGAATACTGATGGTTTGGGGACAATGATGCATCACATAATCCTCTATGCTTGGTCTTTATTGAAGCAAGTATATGTTGGGTTCAACTCAATCCCCAAACATCACAATCAATAACAACAAAATCAGAGTCCAAAAGCAAAGAAGAAATCACTGCACTGCTGCTCAGTAGCATGAAAGCTTTGAGTTGCTTCATCAAAGTGTTATGTGGACAACTGGGACTCTCCTTAGGTTCCAGGGACCACTGCAGTTTCAACACATTGATTATAAACTGAAACCTCAACTTAGCTTCTTCTTCATAATATGTAGGGTGTTTGGAATCACAAGCCTGAGAGATGATGGTTCTCTATTTACAAGCCCCGGACTGCCATTTACTAGATGTATAATTCTGTTAGGGATGTTTGAAAAAAAAAATATTGAATTTATGGAAGTAACATTGGTTAATAAAATTATATAGGTTTCAAGTGTACAATTCTATAATACTCATCTGTATTTTGTATTGTGTGGTCATCCCCCAAGACTGTCTCCTTCTGTCACCATTTATCCCCTCTTTATTCTTTTCTACCTCCCCCTTCCTGCTTTCCTTTGATAATCACCATACTGTTTTCTGTGTCTAAGGGGATTTTTTTTTTTTGCTCAGTCTCTCAATTTTTCACCAAGCCCCCAACCTCCTCCCCATAATAGCTGTCAGTCTGTTCTCTATGGATCTGTTCCTATTTTGTGTGTTAGATTATATTGTTCCTTAAATTCTACATATAACTGAAATCAATCATATGGTATAAAGTGGGACCCAATAGAATTGGAATTATTTTCTGGAGGGTGGGCTCCTTGCAACACAGGCTTCTACTGTTAAGTGAGTGTTCAAGGGACTTATGTATCATTGTACCAGCTTGTATTGTTGTGAGAATCTGCATTTGGCTTCAGCTAATTTTTTTGAAAACTCTTTCAATGGTTTGCCCATTTCATGATGAGTGGTTTATGAGCACACCTACCCACACTACTGAGTTCAGCAGTTTTTGGCCAAAACTGACATCATCCTTATATGCCACTGTCCCTACTCACCTAATCTCACCCCAAACAACTTTTTGGTTTGTTTGTTTGCTTCCCCGATGAAAAAGTCCTCAAAGGGATATGTTTTGCTGATGTGGAAGAGGTGAAACAAATAACAAACAAAAAAGCAGAAGCACTAAAAGTCATCAAAATCAACAAGTTCAAAAACTGTTTTCAGCAGTGGAAAAAAATTCCTCAATAGGTGTATTGCATCAAATGGAGAGTACTGTGAAGGTAACTAAAGTTTAAATATGTAAAAATAAATACACAATCTCTTATAATAAATATACTCTGGGTTTTTGGGCACCCCCCATATTTGTCTTTCTTTGACCAGCCTATTTCACTTAGCATAATACTCTCCAGGTCAGAAGTGGAATTGCTAGGTCATAAGGCAATTTCATTTTTAATTTTTTGAGGTTTTCCATAGTGGCTGCACCAATCTATATTCCTACCAACAGTTCGTGAGGGTTCCCTTTTTTCTTCATTCTTGTCAATATTTGTTGTATGTTGATTTATTGATGATAGCCCTTGTGACAAGTGTGAGGCATCCCATGGTAATTTTAATTTGCATCTCTCTGACATTTAGTGATATTGAGCAACTTTTCCTATCTCTAAAGGCCAAAGCATCAAAAAGGTTCACAAATAAATGATTTATTTATGCATGTGTAAATGAATGAATGAATATGTACATATATACCTAATCTTGTTAAATCTCAGCTTCCTCAAGTATAAATAAAGAAGCAAGATTCCTAACATGAAGCATCATTATTAGAGATAATATATGTGAGAAACCCAGAACAACATAGAAGCAAAAGTAATATAAAACATAACTTAAGAACAAGCCTGTTACAACCTAGTCATACCTTGGTTTATATTAATTGCTGGCAAAATGTTGTCCAAACAAGGACAGTGGTCCAGTATAAAATTATGTTAAATATTATCTACTAAAACATATTAGAAGAGAGCCAAGTCCTGTCACTTCTACATGGTATACTTTTATACAATGGCAAATGCCAGCCACATTCTGAACAATGAATATGAAAAATAACTGAACAACATGCAGCCTTCCCATACTACTTACAGTGAAACTCCTAATGTTGCTCTTTTAATATTTCAGAAGTAATGGGGGAAAGGTTAACATTCCAAAATATGCACTGAGCATCACTCTAGAATAAATATATTCCTTTGATCTATGTAGAAGATTGAATTAGCTACTTTTTCCAGAAGTTCTGGCACAAATTTTATTAGAGCACAATATCTGACTAAAAAAGACATTTCTGTATGTGTGAGATGTCATGAAATGTCCAGTAACCAAGGATTAAATGGCACTCACTCCTTTTGGGGATTACTCTTTTCTTTTTAAAGAAGGAACTAAACTTGGTGTCATATTTCATGAGTGTATTTTTTCAAACTATTATCTAGATATTGAATTTCTTTTGAAAATTAAAAGAAAATATTTTTAGCCCTGGCTGGTAGCACAGTGGATAAGGTGCAGGCCTGAGAACACAAAGGTCACTGGTTTGATTCCCCAGCCAGGGCACATAACCAGGTTGCAAGCCAGGTCTCCAGCCAGGTCTGTAGTTGGAGGCATATGAAGGGCAATCGTACATTGATGTCTCTCTCCCTCTCCCTCTCCCCCTTTCTAAAAATACTAAATAAAATCTTAAAAACAAAAAAGAATATTTCTGTGCCCACATAATTTTCAATTTATACTACTTTTTAACATTATATGGTATCAGCTGCATTTTTAACTATAAAAAGTAAGTGAAATGATTATGATGTAGATAGGGCTCATGCTTCAGCTAAATCTTACAACATGGTTGCAATTTAAGTCTACTACCTTTAATTTAGTCAATTTTACTTAGCTTAAAAGCAGTGTGATGACTCTAAATGAGAAATTAAATTCTAGCTTTCAAAACTTTTTTAAAAAAATTAACATAAAAATCTTGTTAATATTTAGGCAAGTTTTCTATGAAGTTGATATTTGAACAGACTAGAAAAAATAATTTAGTCTGTTTTCCCCTCTTCAATATTTCTCTTTCCTTAAATATGCCAGAAACATAAAAACAAAAGAAATCCAGCTGTAATTTATTTCAAATCACTTCTACTTGCAAATTTTAAACTGTTTTTGTTAAATTAAAGATATATCAGTTTTTTAGGTGTTAAAAATACAGAATTGGGGTTAATGATAAAAGATAAAACTTCACAAATTTAATTGCTAAATAATAAAATCGGCAGTTACTTATTTTCTTCCCGTTAGAGTTAATTTCCTGTTAGTAAACAATGCAAGATTGAGAGCAATGTCATTTGAGGCCTCTGTTCACAGATGTGATAGCAACTACAAAAAGGAGAGTGGCCCCATTCCATCGATAATGTGGCTCAGGTGTGAGTGAGTAGGTTCATCATGAGAAAACATAGTTCAATTGTGAATCAATCTCTGACTGAGCCTGCTTGACCAGGTATCAGAAGCGAAAGGCTATCGACGACGTGCTTTTTCTTGATTGACCAAAGCTAGAAAAGGAAAGTGAGGTGGTTAGTTCTCGTTCTTCTTCCTATCACTAACATTTATATAATATTTCTATAAAATGTATGAAAAAGCCAGAAACAACTCCAAAAAAATTAAGATCTAAACCATCTTTCCTCTGTTACCATTTACTGGTTTTCACAGTAAATGAAGGCTTTGCTCTTCAGAAAAGCCTTAGAAGCTCAACAGTGAAATTCACTCTGAGGAATTTCAAACCACGTTGCTGACTGTGGACAAGGCCTGCCTAACTGAGACCTTCTCGCACCTAAAATCCTCTGAAGAATGGATACAGACCAAATGCTCCAAAGGGATTTAAAATAAATTTCTCCAGCCAGCTTTCTTTTTTGTCCTCAGATCCAATAGAATAACATTAACGTCACTGGTTGATTGTGATTCCAAGGGGCCCCTCCCTTATGACCAGTATGTATGCCATTTGCCACTTTGATTTTGGCACTTTCCACCCTCAGAACACAGGCAATTTACTCTAGAAATTACTTCACAAATAGCCAGATATAAAATCTTTTTTAAGGACCATCATATATTATTCTATAAAGCCTATCTGTTCCCCTGGAACACAGTACATATTGGAGGAATGAATGAATGAATGAACAAATGAATCATCTCTACTTTATGAAAGATCCTGCATTTATATAAAGTGCAGTTTTTTCCTAAGCATGTATTCAATTCTTATCTCTATTATAAAAAGTTTAAATCCTCATGTTTACCTCTATACTATGACTGTCACTAATTTCTGGTTCATAATAGACCCACCTTAATGTTGGGGAAATGAAGGAAAAGGCAATCAATACATATCTGTTAAAAATATACTCATAAATATACAATCTATTAAATTGCCAAAATGTATGAAATACAGTATGTTTCTTCATGAACATGAAAATGTGTATTATATTTCTATTACCATGTAACAAATTCCCACAACTATAGAGGCTTTTCATAACAGCACACATTTACTAGTTCAGAGGCTCTGTGGTTCCAGAGGCTAGGCATGCCTAACTAGGTTCTCAGCTCGGTGTCTTTCTGGACTGAACTTCAGGCTGCCCGGAAAGAGTCTCCTTTGGAGGGGTCTAGTTCATATTTTAACAATTATTAATTGATTAAGTCATAGGTACACATGATCTCCCTTTCGGTTGACTCAAAATCAAGTTGTTTGGGACTTTAATTATACCTTTGCCATTTAACGTAGCCTAATCCTGGGAATAAAATCATATTTACACATTCTGCCCAAACTCAAGAAAAAGAAACAGCACTAATGATACTCCAGAGATGGGGATCTTGGAGCCATCTGAGAATTCTACCAACCACGAAATGTGAGAAGGGAAGTTAAGATACAAAGAACGTGACCTGTTATCAAAAATGTAATTTTTCCTCCAGTCAAAGACGAGGTCTGCATGTCCTAGAAGATCCCTCTTTGAAGTTATGGACAGCTATTGTTTTCACCTCGGCAGTGAAATGAGAGTAGAAATGCATGTGTCGCTTCTACAAGGAAACTTTGAAAACCAGCACACAACTCACCACCTTCCTTTCTCTCTGTCTCAGTGATTGTGAAAGCTTGTGTTGAGATAAAGCCTCCATCAGCCTCAGTCTTAACTTCTATCAGCTTCAGTCTGGAGTGATTAGGTGTAAAGACCTTCTTCCAACCGGTATTAGAAATGCAACATGAGTGAAAAGCTTTGTACTAAGTCACTAAAATCCTGAGAACACTGTTGCTGAATGACAATTTTGTCAATCCTGAATTGGCAAAACAGAATCCTAAATCCTACACTATATATATACCACTTTGAGTTCATGTGTTAAGAGGTAGGTATCTTAGTGACTTAGGGCCGCAACAAATCAGAATGTCCTCTCATAGGCTAACAGGGAAGTAGTAATGAGAATATCTTGGGAAAGGAAAAGGGGTAGATTGTACATACTAGAGAGGGAGCAAGGGATTGTAAGATAACTGTCGAATAAAGGTCAGATTGTGAAGGACACAAAGTATGTGGGTATTGTTGGGAAGTCATTAATACAGAAGTGGACTCCCTTGGGGATAATAATATAAAGCACAATTGTTCAAATAAAAAGGAAGGGGATATTAATATTAACTTCTCACCTACTCATTTTTGTATATAAAATAATTTTGAAATTATGTGATGCAGTTGTTTATCATTCTTTCATAACTCTCTGATGAGAAGAAAGATATTTTCCCACTATGATTATCTAGAAATTAAACAGCAGAAAAAGAAAGTGGTCTGGATGCTATCTGAGATGGTCTGTAGTGTATAATAATCATTGTTTACCTTTATATTAATTAAGTTTTTACAAAACAGGCTTTCTAGCTATCCCTTAACCTACTAGTAATTATAGTAACATATATTAAATGATATAAAGAAAAAAATAGTGGATAGGGATTCAGAAGAACCAGACTCTCTATCTAGAATGCAATTACTGTGAAATATATAAAGTAAATAATTCTCCTGTGCTTTTTATTTTTATATAATGGTAGAGATATGATTATTTGACCTGGATTCCTTTCTCCTCTGAACGTCTGAAGTTCTACATATAACATAGCTACACATAAAATGGTTTAGGTGAGAAAATAGATGGAATATTCCCGGAAAAAAATTTTTGAGGCTTTCAAATTACTTTTAACTTTCTGTACTCTCTGTTTTCACATCTGCTCATGATGGTCATCAGTCTTTTATCTTCTGATATGTCTTATGAATCAGAATCATCTGTGGTTAGCAAACTGAAAGTTCAATAATATTATGTATAATAAAAACTTCACTGAGAGCTACATTCAGCTTATTACTCACCTAATCTATTGACGAAGAAAACTAAAAACATACTCATCAACTCCCATAATGAGAAAACAGAAAGGTATTAGAACTGTGTTTACAACATCCATAAAACAAAGTTAAAGTTAATCCCTAAGTTTCTGTAGGTTGCCACATTGTTTCTCCAAAAAAATATTGATCTAAAATTTTTCTCAAATCATTCTGCTCTTCGTTCTTTTCTCTAAGGTATGTACTTTAAAAATTAATGGGATTCAGTGTGTTTATCTCTCTTAGAAAACTCTAAGACAAGAAAGAAGCTGTTTTCTAGTTATAATTATTTAAGGACATTTGCTTTTACACCAGGACCATTAGAGTCTGGAAAAGAGAGAGACTTTTTTTGTTTTAAGTATATGATTATAATGTGAATATACATGTATGTGGCTGCTCTTTGAATACTTCAAGTTCAGGAAACCCCATGGTTCCATGCTCCAGTGTCCAGGAATGAAATAAGCTGCCTTTGACTTTCTCATAAATAGCAATAAGCTTTCTTTTAGGCTGACCTTACCCCAAACTCAGTTTCTCAAAGTAAGTTCCTGGATATTATACCTATGGCCTGAATGAGAATTTCAAAATTCAGAAATTTACAAGAAGCATTATATAGAATCTTCCTTCTCCCTTCTTTCTTCCTCTTGCTGTCCTGTTTATTTGGAGCAATTACATGTTCATAAGGAAGATTCCTGTTGCAAAAATAATTTGTTATCAAGGAAACTTGTTTGTCTAGCAACTATAAAACTAATCTACATTTAACTTGTAATAAGCAAAGGAAAAAAAGTGCACATTGCCAAATTAGAAAGTTTTCTCCTATTTGGTATTAGTTTGACAAGAAATTGTAAAACATTTTAAAATTACAGATTTTTTTTGTATTTTTATAATATTGCATGCATTTTTATGCAATGAGGAATTAAGTGCTCACCACAACCAAGTGTACTTAAAACCAAGTTAAATTTGGGAAATGTGTTGTGTCTCTATGAGGCTGTGAACCATTGAATTTTTCATTTAGGTTATTGCCACGAAACAACAAAATCATTGTCAGTGCTTAAACATTTAATTGAATATACAATGACAAGCACAATAACATCAGATGTTTTGTTTTTGACAAGATTTAACTTCCAACATATTTTACTTTGATTCAATAAATGTATGTGAAAAAATGAACCATATGTTAAAGTTCTATATGTAACAGCTGCTGATACTAATAAAAACCTAGTAACATTTAACTATTTGAGAAGGTTTACTTCTGCCATCATGAGGAACAGTTGCTTCATTATTTGTAAATGCATGAGGAAACTTGAAATCAAATGAGTGAAATGACTTTAAACTAAAATAGTCATTTGATTCACATGGCAAATTAAGTTATTTTAGTGATATACAAATGCAGCTTATACAAACTTCTTAACATGATGACTACTTTTTAAGTCTACATGAGTCTTCTGATGATTTGTGGCCTCTGCTTTTACTGTGGTCAGTGATATCTTTAAGGCCTACATGGTGGCTAATGAATATGAATATTTTATGAAATCACCATTGGTTTTACATGTACACATGAAATCACATGTGTACATTCCTAACTTTTTGAAACATGAAAATTCCTCACTTAATTTAATTTATATATATAGATATAATTTTTATTTTTCAACTACAGTTAACATACATTATTATATTAGTTTTAGATATATACCCCAGTGACATTTTATAACTTACTAAATCATAAATAATCATACTAATAAATCTCACACCCATACAGAGTTTTTAGAATATTGTTGACTATATTCCCTATGGTGTATTTTACATCCCCATGACTGTTCTATAACAAAGAATTTGTATTTCTGAATCCCTTCACCTTTTTCACCCATCCCCTCAATCCCCCTCCCATTTGGCAACCTTCAAAATAATTTTAAATTAAATGTCCATTTTTTCACTTATGCTATGCAAAAATGGTTATTTCATATTAAAATTTACCAAGTAATTAAAAAAATAATTGTAGCTTTACACAATCCAATTACTCTTAAAAACGACATTCTCTATATTCTCTGATAGCTCACCCTGTATTTTCTTTGCATATTGTGCATGTACCCAACTTATAATACCCCCTTGTTTCTCAGTGACCTACTGTCTACTGGTCTTACAGATTTGTTGAACCTTCTGCTTCAGGAGCCAAGCCATAGCTCACTGGTTTGTTGTGTGTCTAGAGGGGAACAGGGTCAAATACTTCTCTCATTACCATCCAACACTAGAAAGAGTGAGCTGTCACAGAATGCTCTTTTATCTACACAGACTCTGCATGCTGTCCTTGAAAAGGAAACTTTAGTTACTGGGTCCCTGGGAAGGGCTGAGAGAAGAGTGCTGGGTTATTAAGATTTAATAGTGTGTTAAAGTAAGAATTTCATTCATCATACTTGCATTTTATTACTAAATGATGCTATAGAGGAAGTGAGATAGTCATCCCAGATTACACAGGTGCAACTATAATACTATTTATTGTTTTAATTTTTTAATTATTTATTTATATTTGTATTTTTATTGATTATGCTGTTACAGTTGTCCCAAATTATTTTCTCTTTGCTCCCCTCACCCAGTACCCCCCCTTCTCTCCCAGAGTTCCACCCTCCCCCTTAGTTCATGTCCATGGGTTGTACATGTAAGTTCTCCAATTCACCCTATCCTCTATTATTATTAACTTCCCCCTGTCTTGTTCTCACCTACTATGTGAGAACACCTGCACCTTTTCCTCATTTTGCCCCCTTCCCTCTCCCAGCTGATAACCCTCCCAATGATCCCCATACCTATGTTTCTGGTCCTATTCTGGTTGTTTGCTTGGTTTGTTTTTGTTTTCCTTCTTTTTCATTTTTCAGGTTCTGTTAATAGTTGTGAGTTGGTTGTCATTTTAATGTTTACGATTTTGATTCTCTTTTTCTTAAATAAGTCCCTTTAACATTTCATAGAATAAGGGCTTGGTGATGATGAACCCCTTTAGCTTTACCTTGTCAAGGAAGTACTTTATCTGCCCATCCATTCTGAATGATAGCTTTAGTGGATAGAACCATCTTGGTTGAAGGTCCTTGCTTATCATCACTTTGGATATTTCTTGCCAAGCCCTTCTCGCTTGCAAAGTTTCTTTTCGGAAGTCAGCGGATAGTCTTGTAGGAACTTGTTTGAAGGTAACTCTTTCCTTTTCTCTTTCTGCTTTGAAGATTCTCTCCTTATCTTTCACTTTTAGCATTTTAATGATGATGTGTCTTGTTGTGGCTAGATTGGGATCTAGCTTGTTTGGGACTCTCTGTTTTTCCTGGACTTGTATGTCTATTTCCTTTGCCAAATTTGGGAGTTTTTCTTTATTATTTTTTCACACAAGTTTTCAATTTCTTGCCCTTTTTCTTCTCCTTCTGGCATTTCTATGATTTGGATGTTGGCTCATTTAACATCATCCCAGAGGTTTCTAATCCCCTCCCCATTTTTTTTTCAGTTCTTGTTTCCACTTTCTGTGCTGGTTAACTGTTTAGTTCTTCCTTGTGTTCCATATCATTGATCTGAACCCCATTTTCCTTCTCTTCACCATTGGTTTTACATGTAGTTTCCTTTGTTTTACGTAGCCTAGCCTTCACTGCTTCTTTTATGTGTTTACTGTACTCAAGCATATCTGTCAAGTCTGTGAACATCTTCATTACCAGCATTGTAAACTGTGCATCTGTCAAGCTGGCTATCTGTTCATCTGTCAGGCTGACAATTTGTTCATCTGTCAGACTGGCTACTTCTCTGATGCTTAGTTCAGCCACTGAGACCTTGATTTGTGTCCTTTTTGAGTCATATTTCTCTGTCTCTGCATCTAGACAGGCTCCTGTGTTTGCCTGTGTCTTAAGTAGAGCTGTGGTACCTGTTAGTTGTAAGCATCAGAACCTTTGATATTAGTCAGTGCTGGGTGACCTTTTTACCAGACAGTGGTGCTAACTGGGCTGGAGGTCAGAGGGGACACTATGCCACTTGCTCACCACTCTCCCCTTTTCCAGGCTCTGTCCTGCTTCCCATATGGGACTAGCTCCTTTCTATGTACTTCCATGGTTCCTGTATGGTGGGTCTGTGGACCACATGTCAGGATCATGGGGGCCTTTAAACAAACAAACTCTTCCCAATAGTCCCTCTCTCCCCACCCCCACTGGTTTTCAAGGTCAGAAAAAACAATACCCCCACCCCCATGCCCCCAGTGCTGGACCAGTGAGCCATGGTCTGGTCTGGAACCAGGAGCACTCAGTAGGAGCCCTGCTGTGGTTTCCTCCCACCTCCTACCAACTCACACAGCTGCCTGCCAGGTGCACCACAGTCCACAGGCACCCCACTTGCCTAACCATGTCCTTGGTGCCCCAGCTCCACCCCTCCTACCTGCTAGGTGAGCCTTTTCTTTTTTCTGTCTTTTGTTTGTTGGATTTCCTTGCACTTCTACATTCAGCGATTTCTGGATGTCTCTAGTTCTGAGGTAGATGTATCATCTTTGGCTGTGGGAAGAGATGCAGCGTGACTTTCTTCACCTTTATCTTGGATCTCACATGACTTTTAGATATTGTTTTAATTTTTTAATGGGAAAAAGGATAAATCAGACTCACTGTTCAGATAACAAGCATAATCCTGGTTTCCACACCAAGCTGGCTACATATGGTCACCCAATATTAATTTATCAGGTATCTTCCCAAATTAGATAGAAAGCTAAAACAGCAAACTCCCAATCTGGGAGTTTTAAACCTTAGTCTATTTGGATCATTTAAATAATATTTTGAGATAATTGCTCAATATCTCTTTATTCTACCTTTTGCTCCCCTCAAAAATAGTTATGGGCAATTGGAACTGGGAGTGCCAAATGTTGGTACAGTGTCAGATACCATTTTGTCTCCTTTAGTTTTTCCATGATACAGGTCATCACGGGTTTAACCCTAGTGATTTTGCTTATTTGTTTTGGCTTCACCATGTCAGAAGGCCCTTACTGGGTATCTGAGCTCCCCCCAGCTTGTGATGTTGTATATACCCCTCTGGTACTGCACTTTCCATCTCTCCATGGCTTCCCATGGCTCTCCTCAACTTTTGTAGAAGATTGGCTCTCTTCTTTAACAATAGAGCCCAAGGAAGACCCACCAGCATCACCTACACTAGTAGGTGAAAAAGGAATGCAAAAACCATACACTCAGAATAATTACAGACTGTCTTGGGTATTGTCTTGATGAAAAAGGCCAAATAACAAGCTTTTTATATCTGACATTTCTGGCTTCAGAAATAGAATTGCAAGGCAACGGTGATGTGATGAAAATTAAAATACACCACTTTGTAGTTGCAGAATATTTTCACATTTGGTTCAACACAAAATAAACTTTACACCCTGAGAAATATGTTCAGTATTATAGACATAGTGTCATTATACATCCCCAAGAGGTCCTATATAGGTTTTGTAGGGCAAAACAATCCCTTTTATTTTTCAATATATGGTTGCCTTTCACCTGTCTCCAGCTACAGACCTGGCTGGAGACCTGGCTTGCAACCTGGTTATGTGCCTTGGCTGGGAATCGAACCAGCGACCTTTGGGTTCACAGGCCAGCGCCTTATCCCCTGAGCCACCAGCCAGAGCTGGCAAAAACAATCCTTTAATCTACTTGCAGGAAGGCCTACAAACACTTGCTCTCTGTTATGTTAATTTAGTTGATAAATGTATTGAAAACAAGATGAATATTATCAAATTACCATATTTGATAATCATTTTAATTCCAGTATTTTAGAGAAATAGAATTTGAATTCATATAAATCAGCTGACTTAGATTTCTTGAAAATCACATCTAGTATAAACCAACTTGTCTACATGCCTAAAATTAATTAGTTAATATGCCAGGTCTGTCCAGAAAAAGTTCAGCCATTATCAATATTCCAAGAACAGTTGGTGTGATATCAGTGTAACCCAGCAGCCAAGGAGAGTGGACTGGAATGCACATGGGTGAACAAACTCACTATACTAGTAAGTGGGGGCAGTAGACACCAACAAGTGAGTATGTGTATTTTGTGACAGTCACGTTCAAAATGAGAGAGTAGAGCAATGAATCTGAATCAAATTTTACATTAAGCTTGAACATTCCTCCATGGAAACTATTCAAATGATTCAGAAGAGCACAGCTATGGACAGCTTCAGAACCCACTCATGCATCATGTCTGGTTTAGTTTTCTGGTGAAACATCAAATCACCCAGGTGACTCAGTCCCCCTACAGGTCATACTTGGTGCCCTACAACTTCAGGCTTTTCCCAATACTAAAATCACCTTTGAAAGGGCAAAGATTTCAGACTTTTGATGAGTTTCAGGAAAATTCAGTGGGGCGACTGGTGGCAATTGGGAGAACTGTGTGAGGTCCTAAGGTTCCTACTTTGAAGGGGACTGAGATTTCATTGTCCTATGTACAATGTTTCTTATATCTCGTATCTTCTTCAATAAATGCCTCTGTCTTTCATGTTACATGGCTGTATACCTTCTGGACAGAACTTGTAGTTTCAATTTTCACTCAAAACTAATTAATTTTATATTAACAATGCACTTACAAAAGTGCATTCTTATTTCATTCAAGTGGCTGGTGTTACCGTATAGGAACCAAGCATTTTGACTGTATCATTTATAGAGTTACAGATAATTCTTTGTAATAGTGAAATTCTTTGTGTGAGTATTTTGTACAACATTTCATCTATCAGCTAATAAAGCCATCTGAGAAGCCTCATGGTACAAGATACACATAAGCAAGAAAGATAAAAGGAAAGGTTAACACTTTTTCGGCATCTGTCAACACTGTCTCCTGTTACATTTGATCAACTTTAAAGTAAATGCAAACACATGATATCATTTACAGTAATAAAAGCGAATGGCATACAGCAGCTACTTTGCTTTTATCCATTCTACAGATCACTCAGCACAGACCTTCATGGGGTGAGGGTGACGTTGCTTTATGATGCATTTTTGGCAGGGACGCACCCTGCTTCAGCTCTTCAAGGCTGATTATTCACCCTATAACTAATGAAACATTTGGCCAGTGTGTTTCCTGTTTAAAACCTTGAGAAGGAAGCAGCATAGAGAAACCATGCCATTTTTTTTTTTTTTCACTTTAAAAGGTAAAATCTACAACAAAAAAATAATATAAAAAAGTCACAACTAAAATGTGAATGCTTAAAGGTATTGAATGCGCCCCTGCTTTCTCAAGAATTGGAATGCATTTTTAAAGTGAATCAAGGACATCTTTCTACAGAGCAGTTGTTCCCCGAGCATGGTTTCCTGGCTGGCAGAATCAGCATCACCTGAGAGATGATTTAACCTGATGATTCTTGGGCCCCACCCCAGAGCTACTGAATCAGAAACTCAGTGGATGTCACACTTCCCAAATCATCCTGATACACATTAATATTTCATACCCAGCAGTTAAGGGAAATTCATGATGATGCATAGTGCATGTAAGTTTTTCCTGGTATAACATTATAGTTTTAATTGTAAATGACAAGTAATATAGAGTGTAAAGGTTTGAGTTTATTTAGATAAAAAAACCAATCATAAGACACTTAAATATATGTATCTTATAAAATCAATCTAGTAATCTCCAAATATTTATTTTTCATATATTTTACAGGTATTTTAATTTGATTCATATTAAGAAAAATCTGGGAAAAATTATGCTTTCTTCATAGTCAATGTAATCATGTATCATAAGCATATTTCATATGGTAGTCAATAACATGAATGGTATTAATATTATGATTTTAAATACTGAATTTAAATTGTAGTCTATGTTTTTAAGAACTTTGTCTTCTATTTTTTACTTATCCTTTCCAGTTATGATGCAAAACACATAATGATCTATATAAACAGATGATATTTCAAAGTCCTTTAAAGTGGGTTTTAGAAGAAAGAATATTGAACTTTTGGATTCAGAAATACTGTTCCTAACTCTGTTTTCCCACAAATACTTTCTTAAGTAATTTTTTGGAAATATGTTCTGGAAAGTGCATTTCAGGCCTTATTTTTTAAGAGTTGATGAAACAAAATAAATGTTTCTTTGAGTGCAGGAGGAGGCCTAAAGACTGTACACGATAAGTCATGTGCTAATTACTTAAAGGCTCTCTGCAGCTTAGCCAGCCTCTGGAGGTCTACACATTTTCTCTAGAAAAAGCTAAACTTTACAAGCTCACAGTTTTCTGCTGACTGTGACCATCCTTTCTTAGCCCTGAGGTTGCAAGAGAACTGCTGTTTGCATCTGGGGCAGCCTCGGGGCATAGACCCCTCTCCCACATGCCTCAGCAGAGACTAAATGATTTGTTGAATTATTTTTCACTACTGGATACTCAGCCACCCTAGGTTGGCCTGATCAAACCATGAGTAGGCAGAGATGATAAATGGATAGATAGATGATCAATAGATGATAGATAGATGATAGATAATGTAACCAGAAGTAATTCAATGATCAATAAAACAAAATAAGCTTGAATTCAGAACATGTAACCTTATTGAAACAGAAGTGTTTTAGAAAAAAAGGTAAAAATTTTACCCAAAACATTGCTAATAAAATATTTATAAGTAGATCACTAAAATATTAACTTAAAAATAACTTTCAAGATGCTTCTACTAGTAACTTACTGAGAAGTGAACAGTGGCCTTGTAAATTTATCTCATGAAACTGAACAAAAATCCAGCAGGAGAGAAATTGAAAATATTGGATGGTGGATTGAGGAGATGCCTCATAAAACATTTTTAAATATAAGAGAAACCGGTAGAGAAACATCTAGAGAAGAAGTATTTGCTGATCTCATGATAGACCTAGATCTAGTGGTGGAAAATGTTCATTCAGAATCTGCAAACACACAAAAGCCTCTGACATGCCCCTAAAACTCTTAAAGATGAGGCAAATCTCACACACTTCTTCACTTAAAGCTAAGGCAAGGAATAGAGAACTAGGTTAACATGGGCTTTGTATCAACACTGAAAACCATAAAACAATGCAATTAATTTAGGCATTCCAGAGTGAAGTGACTGGGACCCAGAAATAATATACTGTCTAACAAAAGGAAATGATATGCACATAGAGGCTGGGGTAAAAGTAGTTTATTCTTATATTACTATTTATTACTATATTTTACAGTATATTTATTTTACAGACAAATAGCTGTAAACCTAGTTTCCCCCAACGTGTATATGTAAGAATTCAAAGGGCATTTCAACAATATGCCTAGAAAAATATGCTCCAATATCTACACAACAGAAGAGAAAAATGATTATCAGTAGATACTGATGCATCTTGCCACATATAGTAAAATATAAATTGATTATATGTATGACTGGCAGTTTTGGAAAAAAATGTTACATAGTATTTCTGAAACTGAAGTGAAACCTGTGCCCAGTTTAATTGTGTGAAAGTGCAAAGGACAGGTATTCTAAATAACAGAGTAAACAAAGGCACTTTTTCTTATTACAAGAACATCAGCAGATAGGGCCCCATGGCTTTTTTTGCTCTGGTGATTGTTATTATCTCTGTTCCATGTGCTGGTTATACAGCAACAAATAAAATAATTTGCTTGTTCTCAAGACTTCAGCCTACCAATGGGAGAGGCAAGCAATATTTTTATAACATCAAATAGTAATAAATGCTAACACATCCTGATAAAACGAGGAAATGTGAAAGTAGATGAGCCCAGGGAAATCCTCTGTGAGGAGGAGAAACTTGAGCAAGACAGAAATAAATTGAGAAATTGAGGAAACAAACCAGGAACAACCCTGAGGAAGGAGGGATGAAGGCAATGGGCTAGAGGATGTAAAATGAACACTGTGTATTAAGAGCATGTGTGATCTGAAAGAAAATAATGCTAAATAGAAAACTCTATACTTATTCACACTAGCTTTCAAGAGTAATGGCAAAACAAATTTGCTTTCGTACACAGGTTTAAATATTTTAACATTTCTAGGTGATCATTCTGAATTTCTAAAGTATATTTCAAGAGGAAGAAAATGCAGCCCAGAAGGGAAAAAAAATTGGTTGGGGGGGGGGGGGCTAAAATTTGAAAAACAAGTTACTCTTGACAGATAAACTCTAAATGAGCACTTTAGCTTAAAAGAATGTTAATCTAGATTAATTTAGGGTCCAGAATTACAAACAAAATGGAACAAAATTACTACAATAAAATCCCATGAAAGATAGCAGAGTAAGATTGGAGTTGGAGTTTTCTAATGCCCTTAATTGTTCAGGAGGGGATGGTGATTTTGATGAACTTCAGATTTCAAGTCAAGCATATAGATGCAATTGTATATATTATCTTAAAAATAATATAAACAGAATTAATAATGTATAAATGAGTTGAAATGCAATGGAGAAAATATGATTAATCAACTAGACAGTAGGATGAGAGAAAAATCTTCAAAGAACAGGCATGGAAACAATAAAACTAAGATGGTAAAATATATATGGGTTACGGGTTCATGGATTTTGTCTTACTGGTCTCTTTCTTTTTGTGTTTGTTAGAGATACTTTGTAGTAAATATAAAAAACATAAAAAAGATAATAGAGTTGTCATAGTGTCGCCAGTGTTAAACAAAGCTACACTATTATATTTAAGTTAAAAAGTCAAACAATTAAGCAAAACAAACTTGAAAGTCCTTAAATAAATTTAGGTCTATGTGGAAATTTAATATATAACAAAGTGCTATTTTCAAGCAATGGAAACAGATGGCTTAATGACATAGAAATATGGATATCCATAGTCGAGGGTAGTAGCTGGCTGGGGGGAAATAACTTGGTAAAATGTAAAAGCTTATCCATAATACTATTGCATTTATGTAAAAATGAGCACACCCATAAGCATCAAAAGCAGAATGTATTATGGAGAATTATATTGGCAATATAGTAAAAGTTGCCTTGAATACCTTTAATTCCTTTAACACAATTCTTTGCCATAAAATTGTATGATGAAGTAACACCCAAAACAGCTCAAATGCAAGTAGTTTTGAAGAAGTAAACATTAAAGTAGATGCAAAATAAAGTATAAGCAAAACTGATATCCAGGACCACAAGCATGGTGATATTAAATTATCATGGACCACGTTTAAATTATAATTCATTTGTTAGAAATGAGAAAATAAGATTATTTTTTAGAATATAGAGTTTCTTGCACTTGGGAAACATTTTCTAAGAATGTAATAAAATTACCCATCATTCTTACGGTTGGCCTGTTGGCCAAATAGTGCAGCATGTTGCCTTGTCCACTTTGCAGAGACTAGGTAACGGACAATAAAGAATAGTAGTGTGAGAAACCTTCCTTGAGTATACTTCAAAACAAATAAAAGTGATGTAGTGGACTACACATTTGCAATTGCCTTTCTTTGCAACCTCTTGAGAGCTCTTTAGCATCACTTGAATGAGGACTTTGAGCAAAGAGCCTGCTCACAGGGAAACTGCTATGATGGTTGATGACAGTTACTCTTGACCATGGCACATCGCTTTCCATCCCCACCACCAGGCACCCAGCACTGTGAGCAGTCAGGGAGCGATGCTTAAAGTGTAAACAAGAAAAACTCTGACAGTTCCCCAAAACAGATAAAACAAAAAAAAAAAAAAAAAAAAAAACATGGGCTTTTCATTTTTTTTCTCATTTTGGAATGTAATATTGAAAAGAATAGTTCAGTAGAACTCAGGATATCTTTTGCATTTCAGAGATTACCTATAAACATCTCCATTTATAGGAGTTTCTTGCTATTCTGTTTCTGTGTTTACCATTTACGATAATTTAGGGTCACATTTCAGGTGTGACTATTGAATTTGATCAATTATATAAGTGGATCTTGATTACAGTAGTAGAGAGCTGTGAAAAATGGCATTAACTTAAGGATGGGTCTGTGAATTTGCAGTTAGTAGAGTTAGTAGTGTTCCATCATTTCTGTATGGCTATACCACTAAGGCCATAGTTAAGGGGTGAGGTTAAAAGAAGGGAACGTTTTCTTTTAATTTACATATTAATTTTTACTGCCAAAGAGAAATGTGTTCAGATTTATGTCAGAATCCTAGGGCATTTACAGATTAATGCCCCTAGCTTCCCATTTTAATTGAAGGCTATTTCTGATGGCTGCAATCTATTTACCCATACGACAAAGTAAATCTTTTTTCAGTCCCTGCCAAGTTAATACTAGTTCACTTTCCTAGAATAACCCCTCTGTTTTGAAACATACCACATAGGCTATCCCTTCCTTTTTGACCACATTTATATTAAATTTTTTTTTTCAGGGTAATTTCAAAATTTACATGAGAGGTTCATCAATCTCAGAATTGAATGCCCAGCATCTCTTTTCTATAGCTACCTTGTCCCCAGGCATACCCTTGACCTTGCCACACCTGGAGCTCTCCAGGCTTGAAAACTGTAAACTCTAATGGCCTCTATTTTGCCATTACTTTCCAAGCTTCCGTTGTCCTCCCTAAAGCCATGATCTTAACCATACAAAGACCTTTATTTGTCTTTCTTTATGTTAGTTTCCTTTTGGCTTAATGTCCTTCTCAGAATCCTCAAGTATTTAACTTTTATAGTGAAGTGGTTAATTGAGTAGACTCTGGAAAGAGACTAGCTGGCCTTGAAATCTCAGTCCAACATTTATTAGCTGTATGACTCTGGGAAGATAAAAACCACTCAGACCTTTGATTTCCTCATATGTAAAATAGGAGGTAAGTACACAAGTACACATTTTTTTAAAGAAAATGAATGTTTGGAATTTGTTGGTTCTTTTATAAAAAGAAAGATGGCAGATCATTTATGTGTTAAAATGGAGCAAGGAAACAAATTATTATATTATGAAACTACTGTTTTTTTAATAAAAATTGCCTTCTAAATGCAGAGCTTTTCCTTCTTAGTTCATTTTCTCATGTACGAAGACTCCATCCCAAGGGCTTAAAAATTATATGTAAGAGTTTGCCCAGACATCATTGTTTTTAAAGGAACCGAACTAGTCACAACAGTTAAAAAAATATCCAGACATATGCATGTAAAAGCATATCCCTGCCCTTGCCTTTTATAAAGTTTTCAGTTACCCTAACCCACACCAAAGAAGGAGGAATGTACCCAGACTGAAACCATGACACTGAACTTGGCCTTTTCTGACAGCAGTGCTGTCATCTCTCACCAGTACCCAGGCAGACAAACTGGCAAAAGTTCAAGACTTCCTGAGACAATGATCATTTTCTCTACTTTCTCTCATTCCAATTTAGCTCTTGGCAAAAAAGAAAAAAAGAAAAAAGAAGAGAAAAACTCAGACATTGCTTCAGGATGAGAGGGTACTGGGAGAACAAAGGTGTTTTGAAAAATATGTACCTGAAAAATGGCAGTTTTTGCGTGTATATCTGCTTTTCTCTTGAGTCGGATATTTCTTCCTAAGTCCTATCTTTACCTGAAATATTACAGGGCTACATGAAGCATTATTTTTCCACTCCACCCACTCGGCTTGTCAAGGCAGCCTCATTTCAAGAATAAGTAGGAGTGAGAATTATTGTTTCAAAAACAGCATAGTCTTGAAGTCTTCTGGAAGGAAGCTCCTCCATAATTTTTGCACACCAAAGTGATAATGAAGTAACTTCAAATGTCCATTTTTTTTAATCGAAAAAGTTAAACTCTTGTTAAATTCTGAAACTAAACTACATTAAAGAATTTGAGGATTTAATTACACTTCACTTTAGGGCATTTTAGATCCCAAATCACACATTTTAGAGTAGGGAGTCTGGTGCTCCTGATTTAATCCATATTGAGTTTGTTGAGGAAACATTGGTTCATGTTTACAGAAGCAGATAACCTGACTTCTTGACTCTACCAATGCCTAGGTGTGAACTAGGAATAAATTACATAACCTGTTTATTCTTTTTTTTGCAATTGCTTTGTGAAATAAAGAGTTGTTTTATGACCTTCCCTATTCACCTATTCACAAAAGTGCTATGTTGTTTAGAATATTTACTTACAAAGGGCTACATATTGCCCTGTGGTTTCCGGAAAAATGATGGCAATTGAAATTATAAATTGTTCAGTTAAAAGGCTATATTCTTTATGTAAAAATGTTATTAACAATCAGTTTGATGTACCAAAACTATTGCATTTATAAAATGAATGAATTTTTTTACACTCAAACCTGTAGAAAATAGTAGTTATGTTTTAATACGAGAATACATCAAGCATTAATATCAAATTTTGTACAGTTGTAAGAAAAAATCAGTATATTAATGGTTCATATCAAAATATCACTATGTTTTGGTCCTACATAAAAATAACTAGGCAGTGGCTTCACATCTAAGCTAAACACATGTAAGAAAATTAAGAGAAATCAATATTTTAAAAAATGAAACATGAGCACTTTTACTATAATCATTAGCCATGTTGAGTAGACTTGTATCAGGGTGTGACTGTTAGAATTAGTAATTGTGAAACAAGGAATTCCACAAATATCCATAAAGAAATATATTTCAAAAATTTTTTAATTATGAAACAAGTTACAGTATCTGTAGCTTTTCCTCATATCTTTATGCTAAAGAAAATATCATATTCTAAAGTCCACTAACAAAATTTGAGTTAATAATCTCCAGTTTCATCCATGCTGTCGCAAAAGGTAGGAGTTCCTTCTTTCTTTCTTTCTGCTGCATAGTATTCCATTGTGTAAAAGGCTATCTGCCTTTCGGACCCAGCAGGGCTTTCCTAAATATGGAAAAGGGAGGTATCTGTAAAATATTTGATAGGGAAAAAAATTAAAGGGGAATGTTTTGATATTTGCAAAATATAATTGTTATTTTAATACAATTTGTATTATGGTTAATGAAATTAACCAGGCAGCAGAAGACAAATACCATATGATCTCACCTAATACAGGAAACAAATGAACAAAACAAATAAATGCGCCAAATAGAACCAGCGACTTGGAAACAAGGAACAGAAAGACAGTGACCAGATCAAAGTTGGGAGGAGGAGCAGGGGGAAAAGAAGGAGAGTAGTTTAGCTAAGGAACTAGTATATATGACACATGGACATGAACAACAGGGTGGGGACTGATGATGGAAGAGGGGATGGGGTCATGTGAGCAAGGGAGAGCAATGGGGGAGAAATGGAACAACTGTAATAGAACAAAAATAAATTCATTAAAAAAATAAATTAAAAATAGCATTTGAGGTTGTCCCATCCAACGTGTGGGGGATTTATTCACAATAAATTCTTCCTAAGTTTTAAAATGAATTTCCTCCTGTTATATTTATTCAGATGGTGGTAAGCTAGTCTTTCACATGTTACAGTTCACAACTGTTTCATTCTTGACATCTGAAGTGCAAGGTGATCTCCTAGGCCTAATTTAAGAACTATTCTTGTATATTAATATATATGTTTTATTTCTGAAAGTTCTAATAATTGACCCTATCCCCCTTTATTTAGAGAGTCTTTAAAAAATGAATTATTTCAAATATGTAAAATTTCACCAGGGAGGAGTAAAGCCCATATTGCTAGGTTAATTGCTAATGATAATAATACATTACTAACACAGGATCTGCATTTTAGTTGCTAAGACTCATATTCTGACACACTTTGTCACACAGATGCTTCTCCACTTGGCTCCTCACGCTGTTCCTACAAGGATGCTGCACCTCAGGTTGTCCAGCATCTCCTTCCAGATGCATACTGGGGAGGGCAGACAGCAAAGGACCCACCACCTTCAGGCTTTGCCTATTAACTGCATGTTTTGTGAAAGAACCCCATCTTTTTCTCAAGATTAGTGCCCCTCTAGGGGGGCGAAAAGAACAAGAACCCTACAGCCTGCCTTATTTCTTTAGTGCTTTCTTCACTGTGTATGGGGAAAAAAGCAGAGGCTGCTCTTGTATCTTTTCATGTTTTTCTTTGTCCAGCCCAGCCTCAGATTCAGCTTACATGGGAGAAAAGTAGACATCCTCTTACTTAAAGATACCACTTGTTCTTCCAGGTTTGGCCCATTATATGGTATTTGGGAGATAAAGGAGTATAGCAAACCCTTTCTCCAGACAATGCTTGGTTTTCAAGCTAAGCTTTGCTCTGAGTTCAGGCTGTCTGCCTTTCGGACCCAGCAGGGCTTTCCTAAATATGGAAAAGGGAGGTATCTGTAAAATATTTGATAGGGAAAAAAATTAAAGGGGAATGTTTTGATATTTGCAAAATATCATTGTTATTTTAATACAATCTGTATGCAAATGTAATGAGTTAAATTATTGATTAGATCTACCCTGTCTGAAAAACTGCTGACAGTCCTAAAGTAATTTTGACAGACCACACAATCTTTCACTTAAATGAACAGAACTTCTGTTATGAAAAGAATATGCTATGAACTAAACCTCTGTAAGCACACATACAGACACAGTTACAAATACACACAAAACAATAAAAATAAAAAACTTAATCCCCCAGAAAGAAAATACAATAACTACAAGTGCATTTTATTATTTACTACAAATTCATTTTTATTACTGAATTGGTAGGTCAGAGATGACTAGCTGGTTTCAAATCACAAGCCAGTGCTGATTTCCTAGTAATTTCCTCAAAGAGCTCCATGTAGAGGAAAGTGATGGGTAAAGAGTATTCTTATCTTCATTGCCCCTGAGTAAAGCACAGTGTAATTGTCATGTGTCATTGTTCTGGGCATCGGCAAGCCAGGGGTGACCAGGAAACTATTACTCCTGTGAAGTCAGCCTTGAGTTCTTTCTTCTTTTTTTAATCCTTACCCGAGGATATGTTTATTGATTTAACTGAGAGAATAAGGGAGAGAAAGATAGAGAAACATCGATTGGTTGCACACTGACCAGACCAAACAGCCTGAGGAATGTATCCTGACTGAGGATTGACCCCACAACCTTTTGGTGTACAGGACAAGGCTCCAAGCAGCTGAGCACCAGGCCAGAGCTGCTTCTTTCATCTAATTCTCCAAATCCCATCCCCATCCTGCACTTAAATAGGCTAGATCACATTAAGCCTTTTCTGGCTACAAACTGAATCTGTTTGAACTCAAGTCTTCAAATGAACTCTGCACTTACAGGAATTTTCTGTTTCACATATACAGTATCCCTGATTCTATTACCCCGATGTAGTCGGTTCACTGTTTCTTTGCTATTGCACAAATCTGTGTATATGCTGAAAATTCAGAAGCCTGCTTATCTTTTAATGCAAGTAAGTTCTCCTGAGGCCTTCTTCAAAATAGCTTTTACCAGAAGCTTTTTAACTAGATAGGCTTTGTTCTATGTGATAGGAAGATTTTATAGCCTTCTTCATTCATTAAATATTTATTGAGTGATTACAATACGACATGCACTATTTCTACTTTCGTCTGAGTGGTGCCTGGAAGTCTTTTCCCAATTATGTACAGCTATACTTTCCTTTATTATTATTTTTCTTTGTTTCTGCCTATCAAAGATTTTCCTTAGGCCCAAAGGTTTTAAAGTGTTTCCTTTGAAAAGTTTGTAGTTTTTAGCATTTCCTGATCAGTACAACAGGAAATATGTAGTATTTCAACCTTGAAGAATGATTTGTGATCAATTTAATCACCAACAAGTTAGAAAAGAAAGTAGCTTTTTCTATCTCCTTTAATATGACAATGACTTGTAATTTTAAGTAGTATGTGTCACTCAACAAAAACCTGTAAGAAACTAACATAACAGAAAATGACACATGAAGGAGGAAGAGGATCAGATACAAATATGAAGTTTCATAGTCCAAAAAAAGAAAAAAAAAGAACCCCATAACCTATTACAGTGAACAGAGAAAGAAAAAATTGCAAATCACTTGATGTGTTTTTCAAAAATTATTTCATTCTTAAGTAAAATCAATCAATATATATTAAGGAAAGCAATGGACTATAATTAGATATGTCATTTCAAGCAAAACTTTTTTTTAATTTAATTTTATTGTTGTTGTATTACATCCATCCCCTTTTTAATCCCCTCTGTCCCCTTCCCCACCCACCTACTCCCTGCCAAAGTCAATCCCACTTGTCCATGTCCATGGTTCTTTCATAAGAACCAAGGTCCTTGACTAGACTGCTCCCCTTCTTTGCCTCCTCCTTCCCCCACCCCCCTGCCCACTGAAGGTCTATTCATTGTGTTCATGTATCTGGTTCTGTTTTGCTTGTTTATTTGTTTTATTCATTATTGTCCTGTAATGGGTAAGATCATATGGTATTTGTCTTTCACTGACTGGCATATTTCACTTGACTTCACAAATGTCACTGTGTTCCTGTGATTGAAATGCTAAGTATGCCAGGAAAATTGCAACTTTATATTACAATGAATTCTGATAACTTACCCAGTCAGAGGAGGCCGGTAAAACTGAATTAGACAGTCATGTTAAAAATGGGAATAGCCTTGATGCCTTCAACTAACTTGAAAACATTGGTACTATAACACATTAAATGGTAAATTAGGCATAGAAAGTGTGACCAACACAAGTATTAAAATAAGCTTAAAAATTATGACAAGGTAATCCAGTAAAGGGTACAAGAAAAGATAGTCAAAAGTGACAGTGGGTCTCCTGATTACTCATAAGGAGGAAATAATTTTAAAATTCATATAACTGCTATAGATAATTTTCCTTAATATTGCAGCATTATTCCATATAAAATCTCTAATATCTGCAACATTGTAATTAGAGATACTATGAGATGATATATCTCAGTATTAATACAACATATGAATATGTACTTAAATTATAATTATGAAGAAACCAGTGTTACAAACTCAGAAGCATTTTTATTATAAATAATGTTCCCTTTTTAAATTGATATCTTTAATAACATATCTTAGGAAAGGCTCTTAAAGTTTCAACAAAAGTTTCCAAAATGACTGTTCTTATTTTATTTGTCAAAGGATGACCCTCGTAAGACCACATAAACCCAAATTGCCCCCATTCTCTCCAAGGCACATTTGTGTGTAAGCCTTCATTTCTTCCCTTTTCAGGCTCACTGATTGTACACATTTTGTCTGTGTCTAGATTTGATGGGATGAAAAAACATAAAAAAAGAATAGTTATCATCTGCAAGGCTCGGTTTACCAGGCCAGTATCCCTGTCTGTGTTCAAAGTTGAAGAAACATCATCAACAAACTTTGCTTTTACTACCCTCATCATCCTGTAAGGAGTATAAATTTTCCAAGGCATTGGTGACAGCCTGTTATCTGTTAGTTAAACAATTCTATTAAATCATTAAAGCAAGTATCAATATAACTAATTAAACTGAAGCCCTGGCTGGTAGCACAGTGGATAAGGTGCTAGCCTGTGAACCTAAAGGTCGCTGGTTTGATTCCCAGCCAGAACACATAATCAGGTTGCACGCCAGGTCTCCAGCCAGGTCTGTAGCTGGAGGCAGGTGAAAAGCAACCATACATTGATGTCTCTCTCCCTCTCTGCCTCCCTCCCTTGCCCTCTTTTCAAAAATAATAAGTAAAGTCTTTTAAAAAAATAATTAAACTGCACCTCCTATCAATTATATAAATAATATCCTGTCTTCCACCAGCTACTGGTAGAAGCAGGACTAAACACAGTATTTTGTTTTATTGTTTAAGTAAAATTAAATGCGTTATAAAGGAAACATGCACATCAGAAAAATCTCCCAGACATTTACACATCACAAATCATAGCCTAGGTCACAGGGGCTCTTTGCCTGGAAATTTGGAACACACAATTCCTTTGTCCAACAGTGATCTCACTGCACCCCATTTTTTTTGTTGCCTGTGGTATTTATGGTCCCTTACAGTCCAATTTCTTTTTTTCCCTGTAGCAAATGTCCCTAGAAAGAATGATTTTTGTAAGTTATAGGAAGTATTTGCTTAATGATTAGCAAATGTATTAGTATTGTTATTGCTATTCAGCAAAATAATCACAATAGCTTATCACAGTTTTCTTATTTATTATGAAAATTCGGGAATTTGGAAGTTACGCAGTGTTCTCAGAAAGGACAGATTTTATTTTATGATGTATGTAATACTTGAAGTCCTATCCTATAGCATTTTAATTAAAACCCCAAGCTCTGAAATTAGTTTTACCATTAGTGTAAACTTGAACAATTTCTTGGCCTCTCTGTGAACCAGGTTCCATGACTAAAGAAATCCATCAACCAGGATGGTCAAATTTAGGTAATTAATATAAGGAATTTAGAACATGGCCTGGTCCATAATTATTATCCAAGATTTTTTTCTGTTCTTATTACCAGTATTATCTTTGTTATTAAATTTTATGTTTAGATCTCAAAAACTCTTCAGTTCTCCAAAATCCCCTCTATTTCTACACTACAAATTTCTTTGCTCTGAGTAATGTATTATCACTAATTTAAAGAAAGCCAAAAGCTATTTTTGTCAAGTTTTGAAACTTCAATTTCTTGCCCCAAAATATTTTCATTCTACATAATGGCTCACTGAAATTCATATACACTCTGGCTTATTTTTAGGAGTTCAATGATTTTACACCAATTTATCTATTTTCCATTTTTTAAATAGAAACACCAAAAAAGCAAATTGTTTATATGTCCAGCTATATTTAGAAGACTTATCATTTTGAGTTTTATAGATATTGAGTTTTGGCCAAGTACAATTCAAAGAGATTTTCTAGCTTGATTTCTTTCTAAAGTGATACCTAAAGTCCCCATATAATATTTCCATTCAAATAAATGTATTCCTCCATGCCAAAGGCAACACCTATTATTGCATGTGGATAAACCAAATAATGTTACATAAAACATAGGCTCTTCAAAATTCTCACCAGACACTTGATATGATACCTACAACTTCTTATTCAAAGGGTATTAAGCTGTAGTTTTGCCTCCTTAGTCATACACTAGCTTATGTTTTATCTTACCTTTATGTAAGTCCTCAGTACCAAATTAGATACTATTTTCTTGACATACAATTAATTTAAATGTTGCAGATATACCTTGGAACCAATTCCTCTTTGGTCCTAGGCAAATCATTTTGAATATTTGAATTTCAGTTTTTTTTATCTGTAAAATATTTATGGTATATGAACATTTATGGTAGATATGTGTTTCTACATATACTGTATACACACATATATTTGATGGCTACTCTCCAAATTTTATATACATAAACTGACATTTGAAATATAAAATAAGTTTATGCAATATATATACAAGTATATATATCAACTATATGTATATTTGTAAAATGTATATAAATATATACATTTGAATATAAATGCATATAATGATTTAAACAAAATATATGCAAATGAGTATATCTATATATGTATATGCTTATGTATGTAATAAGTAAATATGTACATTTAAGTAAGGTGCTTAATATATAGAATGACAAATATTAGATACTTAATACTCTGTCATTATTTGAAGAGTAAGCTATCCAAGGCTGGTAGGCCATTCGCTACACAGAACAGAGAGAAAAAATGACACATTTTTTGTGAAGACATTTTTGTAAAAGTCAAAAATTCAAGGCACTTAATAGCTTTGCTAGAATGCTCTAATTCTCATTGATAAGACATTTGACCTGATCCAAATGTAATAACATAAAAAATAAACAATATCATCCAGGTCACAAACCATATGAATAGATGAAATTGATGATAGAATTGATGCACTTTAACACTTTAAGATCTGAAGATTGAATGAACTAAAACTATTTCAGTATCATTAGCTGATCCTGAAAACTGATATGAGTATTATTTGTTTTGACATATTTGTAACATCATACATGCCGAAAGTCTTGGTGGTTTGAGGGCTTTTGCACAAACCCTTCCCTTTTCCTGGGATACTCTTGCCCCATATATTACTTTATATTACTTTGCTCAGTCTTTAAGCTGATGTCACTTTGTCAGAGAGAGATTTCCCCATTACACTGTCTAAAATTGCACACCTGTCACTTTATCCCTTTAAATTGAGTTACTTTTTTTGCTCTAATTCATCATTGCCTGACATCATATTATCTCTTTTATTTTGTTTATAAAACAGATAACTGGTAAAACTTGGGAAACAGAATTTTCCTGCTTGAACTACTGCCAAAAAATAGAAGATTTAGAAGACAGGTGAGTGCACAGCTCTGTGAAATGAGAATAAAATTGTAAAATTAAAATATATGATTGTTAGGAGCAATGCCAGGTGTGTGTAGAGAGGGTTGTGAATATCACTCAAATCAATCATAGACGTATGTGTTCTTGGTTTACACACAAACTTTATTTACGTATAAGAAAATATATTTATGTTATGGTGAATTTTTTTGAGTTTTTGACAGTCTTACACAACAATAAAATTACCACCTCATTCAAGATACAAGATTTCTATCAGCTTCAAAAGTTTCAATATGTACCTTTTGTAGTTAACACACTCCACTCCCTGACCTAGTAAATATTAATCTATGTCTATTACTTTAGATTATTTTAAGTATTTTAAAATTTCATATAAGTATAAATATAGCATATGTACTGTCTACAAGCTGAGCTTTTTCACTCAGGAAAAATGTTTTTAGTGTGTGATCAATAGTAATATTAATATTCCATTGAAAAATAATATTCCATTGAATGGAATATACCACAACATATTGTCTTCCAATGATGAACATTTGGATGTTTTCATCTTTGGCTTATTATGAGTAAAGCTGCTAGAAACACAGGTATTTGTGTAAACATATTTTTATGCCTCTTATGTGGAATTGTTGAATCAATGTAAGTGAGTGTTAAATTTTAGAAGAAACTGCCAAACTGTCTCCCAGAGTGGTTTTAGTATCTTATACCTTCATGAGCCATATGTCAGGATTTCAGTTTCTCCAGATCTTCAAAACACTTTTGAAGGTTGTAATTGTGGGAATGTAAGATTTCTACCAGCCACTGGTAGAGGCAGGATTGACCACAATATTTTGTTTTATTTGTGGGAATGTTGATTTCTAATTATGGGAATATAAGATTTCTTTGACTATTTTAAACAAAAAGTCCTTGTCAGATAAGTCTATTGGGAATATTTTCCCCTGCCTGTTGCTTTACTTTTCCATTTTTAAGGGATATTTATTAAATAATAAAATGTTTAAATATTTACAATTATTTATATTTTTATAGTTTTTTTGTGTTGAGTAGTACCTAAAATTCTGGGTCTACCTCAAGGTTGTAAAGTTTTGGGGTTTTTCCCCTCTCTTTTAGCTTTTACATTAGGATATATGATCCATTTTGAATTAAATTTTGTGTAAGGTGTGAGATCAGAAATTATTGTGCATTTTTCATATCAATAACCCATTGATCCTGTACCCATTTGTTAATGATACTGTAATTTCCTCATCAAATATTTGTAGAAAACAATGGATCACATATGTTGAGATATTTATCTCTTTCTTCTCTATTAATGTAAAAACCTATACTTATGACAATCACCTGTTCATTACTGTAGCTTTATAGTAAGATTTGCTATCCAATTGTGTAAGCTCAGTTTTTCTTATACAGAATTAAAAATTATGTTCTTTGAATTTCCATATAAACTTTCTTTTAAATTATCAGATTCTAAATAATAGCTTTCTAGGATTTATTTACAAATATGCTAAGTCTATGTGAACTTGGGGATAATTTCATCTTAACAACATTGCATTTCAAATCTCTATACATGGAATATGTCTGTTTATTTCGATGTTGGTTTTTCCCAGCAATATTTTTATTCTTAGTGTAGAGTTTCTTACACATCTTTAATCAAACTTAATTTAAAGTATTTTATATATTTAATGGCATTTTAAACCAATTTCCAATGTTACTTTGTGAATACATAAAAATATGAAATTTTTTATTGATGTGAAATTGTGCTCTGTCTTTGCTAAACTTATGATAATAGAGAGAATGTTACATCTTTATTTTTAATATTTATGACTTTTGCTTCTTGCTTTATGGCCTTGGGGAGAGACTGCAATGTAATATGTATTAAAATAGTCAATTGCAGACATTTTTATCCTGTTCTCAATATTTAGCCATAAATTAAGGTGATAATTATAACATGTTATTTGTGCTATTTATAAATTAAAAATATTCCATTGTACTCCTAGTTTCCAAAAAGATTTTTTGGTATATATTTGGCATATATTTACTTTTATTAAATTACTTTTCTGTAGTTATTAAACAGTTCTCCTGTTTTTCAAATTGGATTTTTTCCACTAGATTAAGTTTATTGACTAATAAATTGTCTAATAGTTCTGTTTCAGTATTTATTTACCTAACAAAGCCCTTATTTCACCTTTATTTTTATTTTCATTGTGAATATAATTCTATATTGACAAGGTCATTAGTTATAAGACATTCTCCCATATTCATTTATCTTCTCTTGAATATGATATACATTGAAGTGGCATTTAAATATCTTTATTTGACATAATACTATTTTCTAATAGTCATACTCATAATATTTTCTCCTCCATAAAACTATTTTAGCTGCTTTAAAGTTGTCCTTCTCATTTTTCTTCTGATTTTTTCAGGGGTATGTGTCTTGGTCTAAGTTTCTTTCTATTTACCCTACTCAATGTTCATTAAGCTCTTTGAATCTATAATTAATGTTTTTCAACAAATTTGAAAACTTTTGGATATTTTTCTTCAAATATATTTCTGCCCTATTGTTAAAAGTTTTTTATTATTATTTAAAATATTTTATGTATTATTTTTCAGAGTTAGGGGAAGGGAGGAAGGCAGAGAGGGAGAGAAACGTCAATGTATGATTGCCTTTCACCTGCCTCCTACTACGGACCTGGCTGGAGGCCTGGCTTACAATGTGATTATGTGCCCTGGCTGGGAATTGAACCAGCGATCCTTGGGTTCTCAGGCTGGCACCTTATCCACTGTGCCACCAGGCAGGTCTGCTCTATTTTTACTCTCTTTTTCTGAGACTTAATTATAGATATGTCCAAATTTTTAATGTTGTTCTATAGATCCATAGACACTTGTACATGCACTTTTTATTTAATCTTTATTTATCTCTGTTTTTCAAATTAGATTTTTTCCACTAGATTAACTTTAACTTTATTGACCTTTTCTTATTTCATTGCTATACTATTGTTAAGCTTATGCAGTAAATCTTTTATTTCAGTTGTTGTAATTTTTAGTTCTATTTCTAGTTGACCTTGCTGAAATACTGTTTACCAATTAAGTTCACATTCTATTCCTTTTTTTTTTTTTTTGAGTTTTTAAACATATTTTCTTTTCAACATATTTTCAAGCCTTTGCTTGCTAAACCCAATAATGAGATTTAATCAAAGTCAATTTTTGCTTTTTTGTTGTTTATGGTCACATGGTCATATGAGCTTTCTGGGCTTAGAAGGATCATGGTACTTTCTTTGCAGAAATCAAAAAATTGGAAAACTATTGTTAGGTTTAAAAGCATAGAAATTGTGTATCTCTCAGCTTGTGAATTTCCCTTTTCAGAAATTTCAGTTTGGAGTTGCCTATTATTAAATACCTAAAATAGTTACTTTATATATGTATCCAGCTTTTTTCTCATTTTTTATTTCTTGTCAGAAGGGCTAATTTTATACCAATTACTACACAATATCTGGTAGTTGAAGAGTCCATTAAATTGTTAATTTTTAATAAAAAAATAATTACTAAAATTTTATTGTACAACACTAAAGTAAAATGGAATAGACTAATACATAGTCATGTAATTCTTAAGATATAAATGCATCTATAAGAGAAGCATATCTTTTACAGTTAGTTAAAAATTCACCTTTAAAATAAAATAATTGAGTTCAGTTTGACTTGAAATATTCTACTAGGTAAAGTAATTTCTCCTACCAATATCATTTAGGTAAAGTAAGTCATGACCCAGAATTATTATTGAAATTATAACAATAATAATCAAAGAATACACATGCAGGTGCTGGCATAAATTAATAATTAAATAGTTTTGTTGTATATTGTTTATAGATGCCTATACTAATTTTTCACTGTATCTATAGTGTGCAGTAATATTCTCAAAACAGTAGATTTTAAGCAAATTTGTAGCTTGCCTTTTATAGGCTACAATCGAACCGTGTTAGTCTTGTATTATTTTTGTTCAAAGAAAAATACTTAATTGAATAATAAAATAGCAATCTATTATAATAATTCTTTTACTTCTTTTAATATTATTTCATAAAGTTTGATACAAAAATTCTTTAAGTTCTCAAAGTATTTTTATTATATAAGAAGTTGAAAAGTTTGTATAATCTTTTCTCCATTTTAAAACTCAATACAGTAATTAATTAAAATAAAACATTTGGAAAACTCATCTAGATGTGTCCTCAATTTAATATTAATGTATTAATGAATAATTAATCAGCATCACTATATGTTTAGTATTTTTGGCACTTGGAACAAAGTCATTAGCAATATGAGGACCATGCCCCTCATGGAAACTTATAGTGTAGCAGGATAATCACTTATTCTGAGTTACTAATATGGGTCAGGAAGGCATTTTATAAAGCATATATACATATATACACAAACATATTATATGTTGTTATGCTAATTCTATAAAGTCTGTATCATCACTAATGCATGAGCAAATGGAGGTATGTTCTCCTACTGTCATACTCCATATTGTCATAACACTGCTTAGTCACAAATGCTCATCACTTACAATTGAATTGAATCCACCTGACCTAAGAATACTGCCTGTCTTCATAACATATGTCACTTTTCCAATTTCTAATAGTTACTTCCAATTTTATCTTTTCACTGCATTTAATGTCAAGCTATAATCAGAAATTTAGCTGAAAGTGAAATTGATGTCATTTGTTTTTCTTCATATCTACATTAAGCGAACACAAATTTAGACAAAGGTAGATACAGTTACACTCTCCATCCCCTTTTCTCTCTCCTACCCCTCCTCCAGCCACAGGTTCCTCCTCTTTCTAAAGCTAATGTCCATGGCGTGACCCAGGTGGTTGGAACATGGATCTGTAGTGCGAAAGTTGCAGGCTCCTTGCAGGCTGGATTCCTGGTCAGAGCACACTTCTAGCTTGTGGGTTCCATCCATGTCTGGGTGCATATAGAAGATAGCCAATTGATGTTTCTCTCTCTCTTGCTTTCTCTCTCAAAACAATGAAAAACAGTCCTCAGGTGAGGATAATTAATCAGAAAATAAAATTGCCATCCATGCTTTTGGCACTCAATTTTCCTCTGCTGTGATCTATGCTTATGTAGATGACTTCAGTACAATGCAGTCTTAAACAGCCTCAGTCATTCTCAAGGGTTTAACTCGGACCTGTGCTGTTCTGGTAGATTAAAGGTCCTGCCTTGCCACCTGAAAGCTTACTTTAAGTCTGCATCCCCCTGGGGCATGGGTGGGGGGATTGGGACAACCTCCACTAGCCTCCTCAGATTTGCTGCAGCAGCCAAGAACTTCCGGAGGGGCCCCTTGGACAGCCCCGACAGGTGCCCATTCTCCTTTAACCGGCTGTGCTGCCCTCTGGCCTCCTCAGGGTTTCACTCCTTCCTGAAGCAGACACAGATCCTCCCAGTTTATTCTCTGGGTTTAATCCCTGTTGGCCCAGCGTCTTGTAGTCTTGTGGCTTTTTACTTCTTTAGCTATTTCCAGTTTGATATTCAGATCTGTCTACTCCGCTCCTACACCCAGAAGTAGTGGTTGTGAAGAAAATGACTGAAATGAGTTTCAAATTATTTTAATTAGTCTAGTAAACATTTTCCAAACAGCTTAGTCACATGCACTGTATTATGACACCCTCAGGGGTAAATCTTTTGAATGTCATGTATCCATTTAGAGCCCCTTGAAATTCTATGAATACAGTCAACTTGTTCATATTTAAATTCAGGTACAGCATATTACTTATGAAAGCAAGATTTAGTGTTTTCTGATTGAAATCAAGTAATTTCCAGTTATTCCAGAGGTAACATCAGTCCTCCCCTCAGGCTCATGCCAGATAGTTCTCATGGCATCTGTAGACACTAGTGCAGTAACATTGCTCTTGGTGATCTACTCTCCTTTCTCATAACTTCTGGGGTGTCTGCTACATGTCACAGGAATAGTTCATCATCCAATACTCTCTAATACTTTTAGTACATGTTGCCTACTAACAATTAAGGAAAACCAGTACTTAAACCCTACTTGTACCTGATTTCAAAGTCCATGCTACATTGTATTTAATACTGAAAAAAGCATATATATTTGTAGTTTATATAGTGGGGCTAAGAAAAAAACAAACTTCCCATGCTGTATGAAGAAACCAAACAAAATTACTGCATGTCATCCACTGATGATAATCTTGCTTTCCTCCAAGTGGATGCCTAAATAATGCTTTAATAACAATCACCTTACAAAATGGTTACACTGAATATCCTGGGAGGACTACTTTTACTTCTTACTTCTCATTGCTATTGGCCTAATTATTGATTTCAACAACAAAAAGGACATCCTATTATTTTAATTCCTTCTAAGGGCCTACTTCTCATTAATTCACAGTTTGACTTTTCTCCTCTTTACATACACACACACACACACACACACACATACACACACACTTCCCACATTACACCTAGTGACAATAGTTCTAACCAATCCCACCTATCCACAGTTTCATGTGGGTTAAAAGAGGGCCTGGGGTAAGAATGTGGACAGTTTCATCAGCCCATCTTCACTCCTAGAAAACTCAAATATTTGGCATGCTAAGGGCTGGTCCATTGTATCACTGTGATATAAAAATGACAGCACATGTAAACTTATAATAAAGGTTGCTGTGTGAATTTCTAGATGACTTGATTCATTTTCTTTAATCCTAAAATATCTTAGTGCTCTTAGGGATTGCTGCAGTTTCCCGATGAACTCCCCCACAATCAAAAACAAAACCAAACCAAAAACCTCTCAATATTCAGTTAATTTTCCCCAAGGTTGTGCAGTTGGGAATCTAATTGTGAAATGTATCCACTGCACCCTATCCTATTGTCAACAGGTAGAAGAACTTACTCTTAGAGAAATGGTAAATATGTTCTGTTGCTCAAAGTACGCTTGAAACCAGAAACCAGAATGTGAAGGTACTGGAGCATGTTTGTTTGAATGTTTTCAGTTCCAGTGGTGAAACCACATCTCTTCCTAAGACCCACAGTTGAGAGTTTCGGGGCATAAGGAAGAAAACACACTGAAAAACCCCTGTCCCCCTACAATGAAGATCTTTCCCCAGTCTAATCCAAACTTCTTTTAGAATGGGAAGTGTGAATAAGGTTCTGAAGAGGGAAACTGAACCAGTTGCTTAAATCATTTGGAAATAAAACTATCTTGGTAATATGTATATAATGCAAGTAAAGATAAGGAAATTGCATTCTGGGTAACAAAGTAGAGATTTTGCTAGAATTAAACTCAATTTTCAGGGCATGACTGATGGCTGCATGTAGTAGTAGCCTTCTTTTAGTTCAATCAGACAGATACATTTCACGTAGAAACTCAGACTTCAAAATAAAGTGACAAAGATAAAATAAGAATACAATAGTTCTACAAGGCAAAGCAAAAATGGACTAACACAGAAGGCTAGAATCGACAGTAACAAAATTGTGAGGGAAAATAACAAGGATGGGCTACGCCTGGAAGACCTGATATAGGGAGAAGAAAGCAGCAGCATGAAAGGTACACTGGTGGTGCTTGAATGGAAAGATTCCTTCAAGGCTGCCATAGGGGAAAAGCTGGTAGAAATACAAAATAAGCCCTGGAAGCCAAGTCAGCCAACAATGTAGAATACTAGGGTTTTAAAGTGGGCATCGTAAACCTAACAATCCCTGTGACTGGAGCAAGTTTTAACATGTGTGTCTCATTTTCCTCATTTATTAAATAAAGAAAATATTAGTGACACTATCTCAAATGTTTCTTGATTTCACTGTAAACTGAGTTAAGTCTTGTAATGCATGTAGAAAAAGACTGGCCAATGGTGAACACTATCTTCCTTCTGTGATATATGACTGCATTGCTGTGTTGTAGATAATTCAATCTAACTCATGCTAGTTCCCAATGTGTTGATTGGTAAACTGTACTTGAATATTTTAATAACTTTGTTTTCTAATAGTCTTAGAAAGATTATTAATGGAAATTGCTCAAATTGAAAGACTGAAACGTTGATAAAGTGAGTGCTGGACATTGAGCTTCATGATATGAGAGAATCAGATTAAATCATTTTTTTTCCAGAAATTTACAATTCACTTTCAGAAAATAATACTGACATGGAATTCTAGAATGGTCCATTTGATAGTGTTTTCTCTTGAAACAGGTGTTCAGAGTAAGACACATTTCAATCAAAATTTAGTGACTTAGGACTGACAAGAGCAGGCATTGTCTTATTCCAATGCATGGGGCTTGACCAGGATAGCCTAAACATTCTCCTCAGCTTCACTGAACTACTGTGTACTTCTTCCAGACTGCAGTCCCCTTACATCTCTCTTCTTGGAACATTTATTTTAGAAAGTTTGCCATTGTAAAATCTTTCTCTGCTTCACTGAGAAGTTAAATCTACAACCCAGAAACTTCTTTCTCAAGGACTCTGAAATGCAATCATGGAGAAAGATAAGGGCTCTTCTCTCTCAGCTCCTTTGGGAAGATAAAAACCTAACTTTGGTAAGTGCCAATTAGCAAACACAGGTGGTCAAATCACCTTGCCTCATCTCCCCACTACCGCCTTCAGGACTTTCCCTGTAGCCCACCACAGTGCTTAAATGCACTCAAATTTGTTTCAGCAGAACTGAATTTAGTCTCTCTTCTCTGTTACAATAGTCTTAATCTTTGGTGCAATAATCTTGAATAAATTCTTCCTTGCTTTTTAACCCATCTAGTACATTTGTTTTCTTATTTTACAAGTTTGATCCACACGGTTTCACATGTTGAGGTCCTCCTTTCCTTGGTTTAGTGTTTTTATTCAATACAGCCAACCTCTGATTAATTTTTTCACCTCTACCTTGGTGCTTCTCAGAGCTGGTTATACATTTGAATCATCTGAGTAGGTTTAAGAATATTGACAACTGGGCCCAAATGGAGAGTTGGATTTCATGATCCAAGGTGAAGCTGTGTTATTGATATTGTTTCAAATCATCCAGATTATAGCAACTGACCAGACTGAGGAGTAATTTTCCAGAGGATAATTTTTTTCCACACTGTGATTCTCCAAACATGTAAAGTAAAATTTATCTGTACCTTTTGTATCAAATTAAAATTGCCTGCCATCCCTGCCATTCCTGAATTCTATCTAGATTATGTTGATTATATCTATATTGAGTATAGATTTGGGGCTTCCTAAACCCTTCAATCACCATTTTTACTGACCTTCTCTAGATGTTTCTACTATGGAGACACACGTCATTTATTATGTCCATATTTTCCTAATATATATCTCAGAAACTCAAGTTCTGAAATGGGAATAGTGGAAGGCTAATTTATATCCCCACCACCTTCTTTATTTTGCTAATTTTATTTAGTCCTTCAAATCTCACTAGAAGTGTTCTCTATTCCCTAAAGTTCCCTTGCCTTAATGTTACTCATAATTGCAGCATTGGCAGCACCGGAGAGCTTGGTAACTGGAGAATCAGTTCTATGTACTGACTCAGACTGAGTACTTAACAAGACACCCAGGTGACTCTTATTTACATCAACATTAGTGGTGTACTGCTGACTCCTGATTGGAGCTTTTCTGCCACCCTTGTATGCTCCCAGAATGAACTGGGCTTCCTACAAACACCGCTGATATCTCAGGGAAAAGAAACTTCTGCCTACTTGTTTGCTGCTTTCAGTGGAAGGTAAGACATTTGACAGTAGAGGCTGTATATAATTGAGTTTGGTATTACTATTATCTAGCACAGTCCCTGGTGTTTAGTAATATTCAGTAAATAAGTTTAAAAAACGACTAGTTATTCTCAGTCTTCTTATTCTTCGTAATTTCCTTCCTTTTCAATTCCGCTTACTGAATTATATAAATAATATATTATTAGTTGATTTTAGTGACATGGAATGTGCATGAAATGGAGAAATGAAAAATTAGCTTTTAAAGTCATCCTAATGCAACATTTTTATTTCTAAAATCACTACGCCATTTATATTATGTGTTTTAATAGTTCAGTTCATGATACAGATACAATTTTGAATGCTGTTTTTATGCAATGTAATGTAGCAAACATTTCTATCATGCTACTTTCTTTTTAGTGGGCATTTTAGGTCATTTACATTATGACCTCAGCACATTTCTCTAGTTTTAGCTCTAGCTACTGATCAATATATGCATGACCTCTGCTCCCACTACAGTCCTAATTTTTCTGAAACAATTACTTCCACCTAAAACCTTCCCTGAATAACTCCACCAATTAAAATCTTACTCTTTTTTATAGGACTCTAATGCGAACTCTGTAAAACTTGTTCTTGTAATTCCCAAAAGATGCTTCTTCATTCACTAAATTTCTATAGCTTGCTGGAATTTTTCTGTTACTATTATGGCATTTATTACATCACCCTGATATTATATCTTTTCTTATTATATCTACTAGTCTATTCACAAATTTAATAACCATGACCAAATATTATTGTAATTATAACATATTTGTATTACAAATATTTTTTTAAAGATTTTATTTTTAGAAAGAGGGGAAGGGACAGAGGCAGAGAGGGAGAGAAACGCAATGTATGGTTGCGTTTCACCTGCCTCCAGCCACAGACCTGACTGGAGACCTGGTTTGCAACCTGGTTATGTGCCCTGGCTGGGGAATCGAACCTGCGACCTTTGGGTTCGCAGGCCAGCACCTTATCCACTGTGCTACCAGCCAGGGCCTATGTAACAAATATTTTTATAATAGTTATACTTTCTCCAAGTACATGCTAAACTTCTTCAACTTCATCAAAGTATGCCTAATATACAAAAATTATACATACCTAATGACCTAATATACATATTTTGCTGAGTTTTGACATGCATATTCCTATGATACCATCAACATAATCAAGGTAATAAACATGCCTATCACTTCCAAAAGATTTCTGCCCTTGCTCTTCTATGCTTTTCTGCTGACATCAAAAGCACAGGTAAAAAAAGTCAAAACAGGCAAATGGTACTGCATCAAGCTAAAAGGCTTCTGCACAACAAAAGAAACACTCAACAGAGTGCAAAGGCAACCTACAGATAGAAAAAAAATATTTTCAAACTACATATCTGATAAAGGGTTAATTTGGAAATAAATATAAAGAACGCATACAACTCAATAGAAATATAAGCAAACAAACACACACAAATCAACTAAATATGAGTAAAGGCTTGAATAGGTATTTCTCCAAAGAAGACATTCAAATGGAGAACAGGTATATGATAAGAAAAGATGCTGGACATCACTAATTATCAGGTAAATGCAAATCAAAACTCTAATGACATATCACCTCAAACCTTTTAGGGTGGCAATTATAAAGAAAAAAGAGATAAATGTTGGTGAAGATATGGAGAAATGGAACCCTTGTTTACTGCTGGCGAAAAAATAAAATATTATAGTCACTATGGGAAACAATATGGAGTTTCCTTAAAAATGTTTTATTGATTTATTTTTTAAAATTTTGAAGATTTTATTATTTTTAGAGAGAGGGAAAGGGAGAGAGGCAGAGAGGGAGAGAGACATCAATGTATGGTTGCCTTTCACCTGTCTCAAGCCATGGACCTGACTGGAGACCTGGCGTGCAACCTGGTTACATGCCCTGGCTGAGAATGGAACCAGCAACACTTGGGTTTGCAGGCTGGTGCCTTATCCACTGTGCCACCAGCCAGGGTTTAAGAACTACTGTAAAATCCATAGATCCAACTTCTAGGTTTCTTAGACATTCTTCTTCTTTTTTTTTATTCCAAGTCTTTTAATTTGCTCTTTCTTTTGTGTGGAATATTCTTCCTTCAGATATTTATCTGGCTTCTGTTGTCACTTCTCTCAGGTCTCCATCAAATGGTGCCTTTTGAGACTTGTTTCTCCTCACTGTTCCCATTTCTATCCTGTATTTATCCTTTTCCTGAATTTGATAGCACTTGATATTTTATGATATGTGTTTATTTTCTTTCTTCCACACTATAATATAAGAACTTTTAGGGTAGGAATCTGGTCTTTGTTTCACTCACTGGAAGACTTTTAGGCACATAGCTTATCAATAAATTTTTGTGGAATGAATAAAAGAATAAATGATATGAAAATCCATATACATTGTGCACTATGTTAATCTAGGTTTTCCTGATACACAGAACTATAATTTTAAGTTAGAATTTGTACATGAATTACAATCCTTTTCCAAAATTAAATGTATAAAAATTTTAGTAAGTTCTTCCCCAATTTAATTAGACTCAATAAGCATAAAACCACTATGATCATGAGAAATGGAGAAACCAAGGGGTTAAATTTCCATGTAACATCTAAGGGTTCTAAGAGCAAGGTAAATAATCTCCCTCTCTCTTTCTTTCTGTCTTACTTTATCTTACTTCCTCTATTATCTCCTTTGCGAATATGAGCCATATGTGAAGACAAAGTACAGAGTAAATGTACCATTATAGGGATTCATCATGGAAAAACCAGTCTTTTGTGATTTAAAGGATGAACCTCTGGTATTGAACACCAGGGAGAAGAAATAAATGTTAGAGACTTTAAGGCCTAGCCAACTCCTCTAAATCCATTTCTATGGTTTACTATTTTCATAGCATTTTTCAGTTTAACTTGTCAGAATATACAACTTCAGTGCTCGAGAAATTTTTCAGAAGCTTCTGCTTTGTCAAGAAACTATGTTTGTCCAGCAGAATGCTGTTTTGAAGATTTTTCAAGTATTTTTATTTATTTATTTATTTTTAAATCCTCACCCTAGGATAGATTTATTGATTTTAGAGAGATGAACATTGACCAGGGATTGAACCCACAACCTAGGTAGATGCCCCACTGGAAATCAAACCCACAACTTTTTGGTGTACAGAATGATGCTCCAACCAATCAAGCCACTTGTCCAAGGTTTGAAGTTTTTTTTTTTTCCTTTTTTTAAGATAAAATGATTTATGTGAATTCTAATAGCATACCAGAGCATCACTCATTTCTAGCAATATTCTTGGAATGCATGTTGAAAGGACTAAGATAGCTACAACAAACTTGTGCCAATAATTTTAATTGACACATTTTAAAGCACAGATTTAAAATAAACAACTAATAGTAAATCATACATAAATCATTAGTGAACAGTCATATGTCCATTATGCCTAATCCAACAATGTAAAAACCACTAGAATATTTAAAAGGTCATACTTGACTTTATATTTCTAATATTTATAATAGAAATTGTGAGAGCCTAATGTTTTAGGTAATAGGTGACATCTAAATATTGATGAACTGTGGCATTTTGACTGATACTGTAAAAGCAGCATCTATGAGCTGAAACTCAAATAATTGACAGTTTAGTCTCATTTTAAGATGTCATAATGGGAAATAATCAGATGCTAACATTTATACTAAGTTACTCCAAGTGTACAGGTGTTATAGTTCATTTTATGTACATAGTGAAGTATATGAATAAAGAATCTGCTGCATTTAATTAATTAATGATTAAAAATATACTAAATCCTGGCTGTTGGCACAGTGGATAAGACACTGGCCTGCAGACCCAAAGGTCACTGGTTCAATTCCCAGCCAGGGCATATAACCAGGTTGCAAGCCAGGTCTCCAGCCAGGTTTATAGCTGGAGGCAGGTGAAAGGCAACCATACATTGATGTGTTTCTCTCCCTCTCTTCCTCTCTCCCTATCCTTCTCTCTAAAAATATTAAATAAAGTCTTTAAAAAATAAAAATAAAAATGCACTAGCATTAATAGTGCCCTTGGCATATCAACATACCTGAATAGAGCTCCATTTCCTGAATTTTAGTTACAGTAGATCTCTTTTTCTGCTATAGGATTCTAAAATTTTAAAAACCATGTTAAAAAATAAATGAGAGATTTTTTCTAATCCATGGTGAGAAAAATGGAGGCATAAGACTAGAAAGGACTAGAAAATCTGATATCCTCATACTTAAAAGTATAATAATAAGTACTATAGTTTTGAGATATAAATTCACATGACCTCTTACTAAAGGTTATGAGAAAGAATTCTTTTGGCACAATTCCTGTCTTTAGAACTTCACACCTTAAGACAAACACAGAAATGAAATTAAATATGGAATAGACATACTGGCTGCAGAATAAATCTATTAAATAATTATATAAATAAATAGACACATGCTACCTTTGGGACGGAATAGAAAAGAAAATTAAGGAAGACTAGAAAATTAGTTATATTTCATCATTTATGATTTTTAAAAATAATTATTTCAGTAGTGATTGGAAGTGTCCAAAACTAATGGGTGATGAATAAAAGGAATCATACCCTTGAGGGGAAAAAAGGGCATAGTCTTTTCTTAATTTCACAAAATTGCATTAATGTGTGTAGATTTTAGATATAACTGTCCAATGCCTTGAGAACCACTCGATGATAGAAACACAAAAAGTCTTACAAATCCTGGCTGATATGATTCAGTGGATAAGGCACCAGCCTGCAAACTCAAAGATCCCTGGTTCGATTCCCAGCCAGGGCACATAACCAGGTTGTAAGCCAAGCCTCCAGCCAGGTCTTTAGCAGGAGGCAGGTGAAAGGCAACCATACATTGATGTTTCTCTCCCTCTCTGCCTCTCTCCCTTCCTCTCTCTCTAAAAATAATCAATAAAATCTTTTTTAAAAAAAAGTCTTAAAAAGCAAAACTTTAATTGCAAATTTTTTCTCTTCATTCCAAATACTATAATACACACAGTTTGCAAAATTCTTATATAAAATAGATTTTCTTAGAAGTATTTTTTTTTTCTGGTCTCACCACTGAGGCTTCTAAGAAGCAGATGTGATATATACTTGTCTTAACTAATTAGAAGACATGGTTTCTTTAATAATTTTATAAAGAAATGCACGTGACCCTTAATAGCTTTATATGGAAAAGGTCTGTCCAGAAAGTATCCAGCCATATACTATGACATAGAGACATTTATTGAAAAAGATACAAGATTCAAGAAACATTGTACATAGGACAGTAATGACTCACTCTCCTTAAAAGTTACAACCTTCTTGAGGAAATTTGGTTCATTGGCGAAGGTTTGAGTCAAGCCATTAGCAACTGCAGCATTGTTACAGTGGGAGAAAGTCAAAATCTGCCACCCTTTGGGGTTCGCAAATGGGGGGTGGGGCCCAGTGAAATACCCTTTGTCCTTTGCACCAAGAAAAATAATAGGGGCTCTAACCATAGGGTAGTGGCAGAAAGGCTTACAGCAGGGCACAAAATTCTGTCAGTGGTGAGAACTGTTTACTGTACCCATATGTCAAAGGCAGCTATCGAAGATTTAAAAATAAGTCAGAGGACATTAAGCTTTCTCTTTGGCTTTCTCTCTGTCCCTCTGCCTCTCTCTGTGTGTCTCTTTCTCAATCTATGTCTCTCGCTGAGATGGACACACACATACAGCTTAAGGTAACTCACATCTTTTGGGAGGTGGGGGGAATACGAAGCTTGTGAAAAGGTAGGGAAGTACATGTGGTGTAAGAGTTAAGGAATGTATGCAAGACCCTCCCCCAATCAAGTTCAACAGCTGCTAGGAACTTTGAACTATGACTGGAAAATGCTAAGCTGTGAACTTCTGTGCTTCTAAAAGATGGTGCCTCTCACTTGTCTATTCTAAAACTGGCCTGACCTGGCAGGATTATATATTTTGGGTGTTTTAAAAGGAGTGGGATTTAATGGCTGAATTGCACCTTTAATATAAATTTGTGTTACCGTTAAATAAACAAAATACCTTTCCTTTTCACCAGACTTTGTTATTAAGAGTTTCCTTTCGGCAATGGGCAAATGAGCCTCTTAAGACTGAAAAAAGCTCCCAGGGGTTCTGTTACAGCACAATATTCCTTCTGCACTGGTAGCAGAAGCCATGAAATGAATTTTGCTAAGACACATTTTATGCCAAGATCCTACATCAAAATCTTGGACACAGTAGTTTTTGGAATCCCCAGATCAGCTCCTAGTCCTCCCACTGTTACTCACTGATCTTTGTTAATTGTAGCCCGTACACATTCAACATACAGCATTCTCAGGTGTTCTGTTTGTTGCAGGCCTTCCAGAATGTGGGTGACTTTCTACAGAGTCACAACCATCTTTGAAGCATTTGTGCCACACTTTTATTTGCACTGCACTTATTGCATCATTTGTGAAAGCCTTCTGAATTTTCTGAATAGTTTTCAAAGAGGAATGTTCAAGCCTAATGCAAAAGTTGATGCAGACTTGTTGCTCTACTCACTCAGTCATTTTGAATGAGATGGCCACACAGTACATACATACTCATTCAATGACATCTACTGCCCCCACTGACTAGTACAGTGAAGTCATCATTGTTCATTCATGTGCATTCCAGTCCACTCTCCTTGGCTGCCAGGTTATATCAGTGTCACACAAACGGTTCTCATTATATTAACAGTGTCTGGACCTTTCCCGACAAGGTCTGTCCAGAAACTATTGGCAGCACAACTATTTTAATTATATTAACGTTGGCTCAATACTTTTGGGACAGACCTTGTACTTCAATTAGTTATCAAAATATTTTTTCTCATCAATAGGCTCAGTGTCCTTTATATATTAGTAATCATGAATTCTGGTACCTTTTCAGTGGTATAATGTATTTGTTGGAAAAACACAGTGTATTACCTGATATTTTTAAAAGCAATTATCCTTTCTAGGTATATTAGATACTCTATTTTCTTTTCAGATAGCAATATGAAACCTTGGCTAAAAGATTTTTGGCACTATTAAAAATGTCTTGCATTGAAACAGTGGATTCCATCTGAGAACATATGTCCCCAACAAGGTAGGATTTACTTTTCAATCTATATTTGTTCTGAGTTTAGTCATTGAGGGGAGTCAAAGCAATTTCCAAGATTAACTTTTTTACTTTATTTGTCATATTCTCTATTTTTCCATAATTTCTACATATTTGACTTTTAAAAAATGACTTCTGGTGACTGATGGTTATAGAAATTAAAATCTGTTTTATATCTTATGCCTTATTCCTGATGAACACACTAAAAATATTCAAGAGCTTTTACTGGAAAGGCTATATTTTTGTTCATGGTCATTTACTACAGAGTCTTCCTTGGGTTGTCAGCACCAAAATTCTGACCTGTTAAACTGTGGAGATCTTCCCATAATACCTGATCAATGTATTTCACCCTTCACAGAGAGCTAACACAGTCAAAAGAAGTATTTTCAATCTGCTTCTGGCCACTAGATGCAATTTCTATTTTGTTTTTGTTTCCATGAAATGCAAATCAGATAAATAAAATAATAAAAATTTAAAAACTGCTTTGACTTGTTATTTTTTTCCAGAAACTAATTACTTAGAAGGGCATATAGTCTTCTGGAAAAAAATAAATCACTGGCATTGATGTGTCCCAGTCTATAATCTGTGTCTTATGATAGCCAAAACAACCTGGGAGACCCAACAGTTTGCTAGTGAGGCCATAGTTTCAGAAAATAGACAGCATATACCTTGCTTTGAGTAGGAAATGGAGTACAGCTTCAGGAGCCAATGGAGCTATTGACCAGAGCTAGCTAAAGGTTCAACCTCCAACTCAGAATGTGCCCGAGCAGAAAGTATTACCTTAAACATCACAGTGACAATTTTGGAAGCAGCTTGGTTCCCTACAGCTGATCTTATTTTACTCTTAATAGGTAGTGTCTGTATGTTATGTGCTGCTATTCTTTTGATTATACCTAAGTTATATAAAATGAATATGAGCTTAAATTCATGTTGCCTTTTTGTTTGAGTAATTACTGAGAATTAATTACTTCATTCCATTTCTTTCATGCTGTGCTATATCAACATTTATTTTCCTTCCAGAAAATTTCTTAACTACTTTTCACCAGTAGACATAGATACTTTAAGATCAATTCTTCATTCTTCTGAACAGTACCATTGTCTCACTAAAAGTCTGTGATAGGCGTCACAACATGATGGGGCCAAATCTTTCCATATGACATGGTAGTTACAGTTATTTTGTGTTCTTCCCTGATGAAGAAACACCCATTTTTTATTTTATTTATTTATTTAAGATTTTTTATTTCATTAGTTTTAGAAAGAGGGGAAGGGAGAGAGGCAGAGAGGGAGAGAGACATCAATGTATGGTTGCTTTTTTCACCTGCCTCCAGCCACAGACCTGACTGGAGACCTGGTATACAACCTGGTTATGTGCCCTGGCTGGGGAATCGAATCTGTGACCTTTGGGTTCACAAGCCAGCACCTTATCCACTGTGCTACCAGCCAGGGCCAAAAGCATCCATTTTTTACATTTTTATGTAAAAAATGAGCTATGATGTATATTTCACCATTTACATGATTTATTTGAAGTACTGTCTACTCAAACATATTTTGCATTTATTACAACATTTTACCATGATGCACACACATGCATGCATATACCACATAGATACTTCTCTAAAGCCTACAAAACCAGGAATACATTGTTTGATACTCACTCTTTTCTGCCTCTGATGGCCTGGTCAACATTAAAGTAACTTACACATTTTGCATAGCACTTTACTGACATCAATTCATGCCTTTTGGGTATGTTTTTAATTTTATATTTTCTTTTTTTTTAAGATTTTTAAAAAATTATTACTTTCAGAGAGAGGGGAAGGGAGAGAATAGAGGCAGAGAGGGAGAGAGACATCAATGTATGGTTGCCTTTCACCTGCCTCCAGCTACAGACCTGGCTGGAGACCTGGCTTGGAACCTGATTATGTGCCCTGGCTGGGGATCAAACCAGAGACCTTTGGGTTCACAGGCTAGTGCCTTATCCACTGAGCCACCAGCCAGGGTTCTAATTTTACATGTTCTGATACTGTCTGTAGTCCTCATGGCTACATAGAAGAATACATGAGTGAAAACATGAGATGTAAACTTATTGAACTCAAATCCTAACATCCTCACTTCTTTGCTGTAAAAAAATATTTAAGAATTTTTCTTAAATATCTCTAGTCCCCAGCTTTCTAATTTATTTATTGCTAATAATAGTTCTACTTAATAGGATGAATGTGAAAATGAAATATTACTGGTGTATAATTGATGTAGAATTGCTTTGTTTTATAATTTTGTAAGTTGCACAAAAGGACAGCAAAGATGAAAGTAAGCAGAGCAACCATTTAAGTATTGTCCAACATAAGTCACTTTGTGGAGTGAAAAGAGGGTATGCAAATAAGTACATTATGTAATTTAAAAAAAGATTTACATATTGATTTAAAAATGGTTATAATTATATTATTTTAGTGGACCCATAAAATGCCTCAATGGAGAAATTATTTTCAAAATAACTTACTACAAATGAAAAGGATAGATAATCCTATACATTAAAATTTAGGGTGAATTTGTACTGATTTAGAAATAACAAATGAAACAATGACTTTTTTGCACATTTTCCACATACTTGAATCAGTCCAGTTTTCTCATTTCTGTCTGAGGTAGAGTCTCTCAGGGCATGCTGCTCAGGCCTGGGCACCTCTGGCTCCTAGGATGACTTGAAGCTGGGGCAGCAGCAGCTCAGGTCAGGACACATGGGTACTTGTGCCCTGTTTTACCACCGAGTATGCTGCATGGCATTCCTAAAAGTTCCTGAAAACAGATAGTTAATTATATTGTGATGAGAAGGAGTTGGAAAAAGAGAGACAAGTTATATGGTCAGTTGTTTTCCAAATATAAGTGCACACATCTCATACCTGCTAGCTGAGACCATGTGGAACTTTTAAGAAACAACTTCTATGCAACACTTAGGTATAATACTTTTTAAGGAAATGAACCATTTGGGGAAATGCTAAGCCATTTAAAACATTGGAGAACTGTTGTGACTAGCTCTGCTCTAAGAAAGTCCTGTGGTCACCTGAATATGACAATGGCCAACTGTCAGTGGCACACTTTGAAATGTGGACCTTGTTGCAGAACTCATTATGTGGAGAATTTTTTAATTTAGTAAACTATTACTAAGTTAAAATTCTTTGAAAGTTAAATGAAACTTTAAGTTTCAGCATTGGGATGAAAGAAGGCAATCCATTCTAGATTTGTTTATTTTAAATTTTCCTTAATTCATTATTCAGGGCTGCTCTCTCTATATGTCCTACCAGGAAAACAAATGTAAAGCCAAGTATAGAACATTAAAGATATTTTATAACAGAGAGGTCAATTGGCAATTACCTAAGATAGTATAATGTTTAAATGTCCAATAGACCAATTGACCTAATGCAGGCTGGCCCTAGAGATACTTTGACATGATCTTGCCCTCAAAAGTTAGCTGTTAATATTTCTGAATGGAGGTAATTCTTAGTCTCTAATGCTGTTTCTCTTTTGACTTGAATCTTAAGTTTTTTGGGTTTTTTTTTAAGATTTTATTTAATTATTTTCAAAAAGAGGGAAAGGGAGAGAGGGAGAGAGGGAAAGAGGCAGAGAGGGAGGGAGGCAGAGAGGGAGAGAGACATCAATGTATGGTTGCTTTTCACCTGCCTCCAGCCACAGACCTGACTTGGGATCTGGTTTGCAACCTTGTTATGTGCCCTGGCTAGGGAATCTAACCAGCGACCTTTGGGTTCGCAGGCCAGCGCCTTATCCACTGTGCTACCAGCCAGGGCCTTGAATCTTAAGTTCTTAATTTCTAAATATATCTTTACCTCTTTGTCTTCAAAACTGTCCACAAATTTTTCATCAGTTATGTAAGAATTTTCTTGTATAATTCATAACAGATATTACCGATGTGAAAGATATAAACTAAATTTGGTAAAATTTATTATTGAGTAAAATTAACAGGAAAAAATAAAATGCTAATGTCAAATTTAGCTAGGTATAAAATTGGACTTAGAGAAACAGGAGTCAGTAGAAAAATGTATTGATAAAAGTCATTCTGGACTTATTCACCAGCTAATAATCAGTGCAATATGATACAAAACAAAAGCTGACTCATAATTTGAAATTTTATCAGTAAGTTTAAATGAAAAATAATTCATTCTTATTTTTAAATTTTAGAAAATAAAAATTTTAATAAAATGTAAAATTGTTCATATTCTTGGTAATTCATCCAAGCATTAAATTGGCTTGAGGGTAATGCAGACAACTATTTTTTAAAACAAGTACCTTAACATTTGCATAAATCTTATTAAATACTCATAATTAAATTCAGTGAGGTCAAAATGGTCCAACTGAAATAATCTACACACTATTGAAAAGCAATGTCTTTATAAATCCATAGAGGAAAGAAATCAGTTAAATATACTGCTTTGCACATAATAACACCATTAAGAAAAGCTTTAATTTTTATTTGAAAGAGCATGTGTACAAAATACATAAGAGATACATGCACATTATGAAACAACAAAGTAATAATGCAAACAGCAATATGTATCACAAAATTTAAGAAACTGAGTATGAGTTTCAAGCCCTGTGTACCCCTAACAAACTACCTAAATCTTTTCTCCTACTTCACCCAAAGTTTTTGGTTAAATATTTCCATGCTTTTTATTATCATTTTACTATAGACATGTTTTTGGTCTGTTTGTTTTTGAACTTTGTGTAGAGTTATAACATATATTCTACTATCACTTAATTTGCACGCCAAACATTATATCTTTTCAGGTTCATTTATCTTGATTAAAGTAGCTTTATTTTCATTGTTGCATTGTTTTTATTTTTATACAATCTACATAGTAATTATCCTCTAACCAGATGACAGATATTTATGCTATTTCTGTCTTTTCCCCCATCATAAGTAGTGCTCCTCTTCAGTCTCCTTCAGGTCTTCAGGCTGCAAATGTCTCTAGGATCTATATAAATTGATTACTGAGATTAGGTTCTGAGAATTTTCAACTTCACTATATAACATCAAGCCATTTTCAAAGTAATAGGTAAACTTTTCATGAAAGTTTTATTGCTTCACATTTATCTGATAAGTAATATTTTAGACTCTTATTTTTGCCAATCTGGCAGGGTAAAAAGATGAACCAAACCATTGTGGTTTTAATTTGCATTTATGTGATTGATATTGAGGGTGACACACATTTACACTTATTAGCCATTCTTATTTTCATCAGATTGCTTTTCTTCCTGTTACTTTGTAGGACTTTTTTTTAATGCATTCTGAATATCATTACTTAATTTGCTGTCAACAATATGGCAATGGCAGATACCTTTTTAGTACATGTTTCAAGTTCCAATGATGACAATTATTTCAATACCTCTATAGTAGAATGGTTTATGAAGGCTGGTTATGCTCTTACCTTCAATGTAGTAAAGCTTATTTCTTTTTTAAAAAGTACTTTTTACTTTATGTCTTGCTTAAGATCTCCTTTTCTCAGCCCATTAACTAACCAAATCATTTTAAAGAGCATAAAGGCTTTCTGCATTCTAATTTCACCCATTTTCTTCTTACATATTTCATTGACTTTTTGACCAGCATAAATAAGTAGAATATTGAGAATATTTATTCTACATGTTTATGACATGAATATGTGGCAGACTATCAATATTATGAAGGAAATTGGTTTTGCTTATTAACAATTATCAGAAAATATTGCTTAAAATCATTTACTTAAAACTTACCCAAATAATTTTGATTATATTCCAAAAGTGAAAATCTTGTCTATCCTGTAGTCATGAATATAATTTCCAGTATTTTCTTCCAACAGTTTGTTCATGTATCTCTTATAATAAATCTTTTTTTATTTTATTTTATTGTTGTATTATAGTTCATTCCATTATTCCCCCACTGCTCTCCCCTACCCCACTCTCCCCATCCCCTCTTCCACAGTCAACCCTACATGTTATCCATGTACATGGGTTATCCATGCTAGTTCCTTGACTAAACTATTACCCTTCCTTGTCTCTTCCTCCCTTCGCCTACCTCTCTGCACACTAAAAGTCCATTCCTTGTTTCCATGCTTCTGGTTCTATTTTGCTTGATTGTTTGCTTTGTTCATTAGTCTCCTGTATTTGGGTGAGATCATATGGTATTTGTCTTTTGCCAACTGGCTTATTCCACTAAGCATAATACTCCCCAGTTCCATCCTTGTTGTTGCAAAAAGTAAGACTTCCTTCTTTCTTTCTTTCTGCTGTGTTGAACTCCATTGTGTAAATCTACCAAAGTTTATGATCCATTCATCCACTGATGGGCACTTAGGCTGTTTCCAGCACTTGGCTATTGTAAATAGTGCTGCTATGAACATTGGGGTGCATAGGTGCTTCTGAATTGGTGTTTCAGGGTTCTTCAGATATAATCCTAGCAGTGAAGTTGTTGGATCAAAAGGTAGTTCCATTTTTAGTTCTTTTGAGGAAATTCCATGCTGTTTTCCATAGTGGCTTCACCAGTCTGTATTCCCATCAACAATGCACCAGGGTTCCCTTTACTCCACATCAATGCCAGCACTTATAATTTGATTTGTTAATGATGGCCATTCTGACAGGTGTGAGATGGTATCTCATTGTGGTTTTAATTTGCATCTCTCTGATAGCTAGTGATGTTGAGCATTCTTTCATATGCCTATGGGCCCTTTGCGTGTCCTCACAACAAATCTTTTACCTTTCTGGAATTCATTGTTGTGTATAGTGTAAAGCAGGAATATATTTCATATATTCAAGGTCTGTCCCAAAAGTATTGAGCCAATATCAATATAATTCAAACAGTTTGTGTGGCCAATACTATCAGGCTAGACCTCATATCCTTTAATCAACCCTCACCTGAGGACATGTTTATTGAGAGAGTGAGTGAGAGAGAGAGAGAGAAAGGGAGGAAGAGAGAGAGGGAGAAAAACATCAGTATGAGAGAGCAACATTAATCAGTTGTCTCTTATACACCCTGATCAGGGACTGAACCCACAGCTTAAGTGGGTTCCTGGACCCACCCAACCTTTTGGATTATAGGGTGATGTTCCAACCAACTGAGCCACACCAGCACTCTCTCTTATTCTCTCTCTCCCATCCTCTCCCTGCCTCTCATTCCCATGCCCCACCCACCCACCCACATTCAAGGACACAAAGAGGAGGCAACCAACTACAAACAAGAGATCTCTGTTCAGGACCTAAATTGGCTGACAACTTGACCTTGGACTTCCCAGACTCTAGAACTACGGAAAATGAGTTTTTGTTGTTAGAGCCTCTCAGTCTGTAGTATTTTGTTATGGCAGCCTGAGCAGACTAATCCACACTGTTTTAAGATTAAGTGTTATTAAATCCTTTGATACAATCTATAATGCTACATTAATTCTGCCAAAGTAAAGATACATTAAGACCTTAGAATTATGTTTTGTGATGTGTTCCCAGGAACAGATTTAGTAAATCAAAGGACCAAGCATAATCATAGCTTTTTAAATTCTTTACTCTATTTTCCCAAATCATTTTATCATTATACATATGTCAGCATTACTAGAGCATATTAGTTACATATTAAATGTAGAGGCTTTGCTGTAACTCCATTTTAATATAGTAATGAGATATATATGATGGTATGTAAAGACTGATTTGATTTTCAATTTAATACCCCTATTCTTAAGAGTCAGAATCTAAGTTGCTTAAGAGCCAAATTTGTGGCTCTTAACAGAGTATCTTTCCTTTGATGTACAAAGCTAATTCTGTGTGTATTATTTGGTCAGTCATAAAAACAGGTATTACAGTTTATGTGAGAACAAATAATATACTCTTATATATGCAAAAATAAATTCATGGAAGTTTATCCAGTAACTTAAATGTTGTTAGCTCAGAAATAAAAATAAATAACTGCATTTTAAAGGATATATATACATAAAATTAATTATTATAAATATATTATACATACATGTTTTCCTATATATACATTAACCTATAAAATAAAAATCTACAGAAAGCAATGGCTTTAGTGTACTATTGTAAAAGAAAAAGTTGTACTAAATACAACATAGATGAACTGACACTAAATGCCAGTTGGTTACTGTTATAGATATTTGATCTCTTTTTATTATTTAAGAAGGGACATTTTGCTCTGGCTGGTGGCACAGTGGATAAGGCACCAGCCTGCAAACCCCAAGGTCACTGGTTCAATCCCCAGCCAAGGCACGTAACCAGGTTGCAAGCCAGGTCTCCAGCCAGGTCCGTAGCTGAAGGCAGGTAAAAGGCCGCTATGCATTGATGTCTCTCTCCCTCTCTGTCTCTTTCCCTTCCACTCTCTGTAAAAATAATAAATTAAACCTTCAAAAAAATAAAAAATAGATATAAAAGAAGAGACTTTTCTGAAATATAGCTATGAGCCTTCAGTGTTCAGGTTTCTGATTCAGGCCAGCGTGAATTGCAAAGAGCCAATTTCTTGCATTGCACAGAGCTGGCAAATCAGTGACATTCACATTTCTTTAATATTTTCACTAACCTTATTTTTCCTGTGAGCAAAATAGTTGTTGCTATTTGCTCCAAATCAATAGCCACAATCACACTGGCTGTCAGAGATCCTGTCTCTTTCACTAATTTCAAGCTCTATTGAACAGAGTTGCTATCACAGGTCTAGCATGGAACATTTAGGACCAGCCCTGGCACTACTTGGGGATATTTTAAGAAAAATTGTGGGTATTGCTAATTAAAGGGAGATAATGCCAGCAGATATTGCTTTCTTTTGTTTATTTTGGTTTGGTTTAATAAGTTTATTCACTGCATTACAGTTCATTGCTATAAATAATATCAATAGTCAGCAAGTGTTATAAAAAATGTAGGTGAAATGTTATTTCATGCCCAGAAAAAATTAACATAAATTATGCACCACTAAACTTATCTAAGCGACAACAAATGTACTTTCCTAAGCTACTTCAACAATATTCCCATAGAGACTTCTCTTTTATGTGTCCTTGTATTTCACTAAGAAAAGGCAATCTAACTATAGTCTTCCCTCTTTAGTTTTCCATACTCATCTGCTCTATGACCCCTGCTTCCATTGACATAGTTTGTATAAGCTTAAAAAATGATCTCCTATGTACTAAATTCAAATGAGGATATCCCAAACCCCATTTCCTTTGAGTTTTTCCAAAACATGTACTTCTTGAGTATGTTATTTATGAAATATATCTATACAGTTACTGAAGTACAACCACTTACCATTTTTTTCAAGATTCTGATGGGACAAAAGTAGAAAGTGCCCTGGCTGGTGGCTCAGTGGATAAGGCGCTGGCCTGTGAACAAAAAGGTCACTGGTTTGATTCCCAGCCAGGGCACATGACCAGGTTGCAGGTCAGGTCTCCAGCCAGGTCCATAGCTGGAGGCAGGTGAAAGGCAATCATACATTGATGTTTAAAAAAAAAAATGTGGAAAGCATTCAGCAGAAATGGTATTTTGAATTTTGATATTTACCTAGAATAGCAATGGTAAGATGCCAGGCAATTCTCGCTCTAGTAGTAGGAGAAAGGGAACTTGTGAAATGTGCCTAGAGCATTCTTTATAGAAGCTTACTATCTAAGGGCAAAGACCCACCTGAGGCTTAGCCCAGCTTGAGGAAGGACATTCTTCTTCCTCCAACTCTTACTGCCTTTCCTGCCTCACCTATGAAAAAGTGAAAAGCTATTCCCCTGGAGAAAGCTAGTGAAGTTCACAAACCTGGGACACAAGACCACCAAAAGACTGACATGAAATCATAATATTATAGAAACATATCTTCCCTCAAATTTCACCACCATATCAGTAGGACTTCAATTTAAAAAAAAAAAAAAAAGATGACAACAGAAAGAATGGCAAGAATCATGTTCTATTTGAGGAAGAGATAAAAACAACTATACTAGAGAAATTTGAAGCCTGTGGAACCTACAACTACAGAAATTATTAGATATACTCCAACTCCCAGCAGGTATACAATAAAATGTATTACTTAATATAGTATGGTTGCCTTTATTAAAATTTGCAAAGCATGCCACCGGAAATAGGAAACACAGTTTGAATTAAAAAAACATCAGTACCAGACTCCTAAATCATGTTTATATGGGAATCAATAGATAGAGAAAATAAAATAACTATGACTAATATGTTGAGCTCTCATGTAAAAATGTAAACAATATGCAAAAACACATGGGTGCCCTGACTTGTGTGGTCCAGTTGGTCGGGCATTATCCTGCAAAGTGAAAGATCACTGGTTCAGTTCCTACTCAGGGCACATGTCTGGGCTGTGGATTTAGTTCCTAGTCAGGGTGTGTACAAGAGGCAACGAATAGATGCTTATCTCTTACATCAGTGTTTCTCTCCCTCTCTTTCTCCCTCTCTGTGCTCTTTCTAAAAGGTAAATAAATAAAATCTTTAAAAAACAGGTGAGTTATGTAAGCAAAGAGATGTAAGTTTTAAGAAAAAATCAAAAGGAAATGCTCAATCTAAAACACTGTTGTGGGCAATGAAGAGTTTCTTTAATGGACTCAATCCCTACACTGTCCATAGTTGAGGAAAGAATCCATAAACTTGAAGATATGCTTCTAGAAACTTTCTACATTAGAATGTAAAGAGAAATAATGAAGAAAAATGAGGGGAACATACAATAACTGTGTGACAATTTTAACATTGCCCCACAGACTATCTATACATAATTATGGCACCAATAGGAAAAAAGAGAGAGAGCAGAGTAGAATATTTGAAGTTAAAATGAGTAACTGTTTTCCAAATTAATAACAGATACTAAACCTCAGACCTGGAATGCTCAGAAAACATCAAAGCTTCCAATGCTTAATAAAAAATAAACAAAAATACAAAAATGACAACTAGGTATATCATATTCAAACTGCAGAAAACCAAAGACAAAGGGAAGTTCTGGAAAGTAACTAGAGGGGAAAAATACCTATGGAGAAACAAGGATAAGAATTCAATCAGATAATTTGACAAAATACAAGGAAAAATAGAGTGAAGTGAATTTTTTGAGTTGAAAGAAGAAACCACCAACCTAGAATTCTATATTCTACATTCAGTGAATAGAAAACTGTCACAAACATGACTATTAATCCAACTTTATAAATAGTTATTTAAAATATCAGTGGACTAAATATACCAAATAAAAGACAGAGGTTGTCAGAGTAGATTTAAGAAACAAGAGCCAACTATATCTTGTCTACAATAAAGTAATTTTACATATTACTTTATATAAAGTAATATGTAAACTTATTACATATTTTCATATGAATATATGAAAATATATTCATATGAAATATTCAGACTGATTAGAAGTTAAGGCACACAAAAATATTTGTGATGATTACACTAATAAAAGGAATCTTGAAGTACATGTACTTATTTCAGACACAGCAGATCTCAGAAGAAGGAAAGCAATTAGTTGGAGAATATGATATAATGATAAAGAACTCTTCCAAGAAGATCTAACAATCTTAAACATGAATTTATCAAAATATTGTCAAAATACGTGTGGCAAATAAAGAACTGAAAGGAAAAATAGACAAATCTACTGTTATGATTAGATACTTTAACACCATTTCAGTAAGTGATAAGTTACTGAGTCAGAAACTCAGTAAAGATATAGTTAACTTAAAAGTATATATTCTACCCTTGGCTGGTGGCACAGTGGATAAGGCACCAGCCTGTGAACCCAAAGGTTGCTGGTTCTATTCCCAGCCAGGGCACAATAACCATGTTGCAAGCTAGGTCTCCAGTCAGGTCCATAAATGGAGGCAGGTGAAAAGCAACCATACATTGATGTCTGTCTCTTTCTCTGCCTCTCTCCCTTCCCCTCTCTCTAAAAATAATAAAAATATTTTTTATTATTTAGTTTTATATATATATATATATAATATATATAATATATATATATTTAGCATAATTTACCCTATAGCTTCATGAATTTATTATAAAAGTTTAAGTGATTGGAATGAAAGATATTCTAACCAGGCAAAAGATAGAAAACCTATTTTATTCTTGCTAGGTTGTCAAAACAATGAATTTTCAAGTAATAAGAGTCTGTAAGAAACTATCAATAATAGTGCTGAAGGATATATGTCAAAAATAAAGTGAGCTATTGCCAGAAGTAAGTGCTGAATATCTTCAGTGGCATTTAGATTTTATAGACATACACTTAATGTTATTAAAACACCTTTAAATTTGTACAAGAAAAATAAGCTATGACTTAAAATGCTATAGTTTTTTAAAGACATTTATTTATTATTTCCAGAGAGAGAGAAAGGAGGAGAAGCAGAGAGGAAGAGAGACATCAATGTATGGTTGCCTTTCACCTGTTTCCAGGTATGGATTTGGTTGGAGACATGCCTTGCAACCTGCTTATGTGACCTGGCTGGGAATCAAACCAGCGACCTCTGGGTTAGCAGGCCAGCACCTTATCTACTGTGCTACCAGCCAGGGCAAAATGCTATAGTTTTAACCATTTTTTACTCAATTAAACAACAATTTTTAAAAATAATTTCTGATTTTAATAGAGTCTTAGGTAAATTATTATTATACTATATTATACAATATTATTCAGGGTAATACTAACTGCCATGTTTGATGATTTCAGTGGTTTAACACAATATACAGGGTGCTTAGCATAAAGTGGCAATAACTTTGCATCTCCTTATTTCATGTGCTTCTTATTAATTTTGAAAAACTGTTTCTAAAGTTATGATTTAACATCATTGTTTCAGATATATAGTATTAAATTCTGAGAGCAACTTCATGTCAAAGGAATATCTTAATTTCTGGACTGAGTGCAGGGCCAATTGCTAAGGAAATTGTGGACTTCAATAACATCCCTTTAAATAGAGTTGACAACATGAAGAAGGTGTGTGATGCTGATCCTGATCCTGATGTCGCCACACCAACAAGGAAGACTAATAAGGTACACAAGAATCACACAAGTCCATATATTGTACACAGAATCCAGAAGATCATCGATGAAGGTCCAGGAAAGTCAATGCGCTTCATAGCAAGAGAACTGCAGATGTTGGATGCAACAGGTCACAAGATTATTGCTGAAGATTTCAGATACAGATCATATGTTCTTAGAAGAGGCCAGTTTATGACACAGCAGAGAACAAAAAAGTGCTTTGATAAAGCAAGAACACTGCTAACAAAATTGAACAATCCCAAAGGAAAAACCCTCTGATTTTCTTCTCCAATGAAAGGAAATTTCAGCAGGTCCAAATAGTCAACAGAAGACACAACACATGGCTCTGTGGGAATCTTAATGAAGTCCCAATTGTTATGAAAATGAAATGTCCTGCTACAGTGATGGTGTTAGAAATTGTCAGCAATGAAGGAGATATCATGACCCTGCATTTGTTTCTGCAAGGCTTGAAGGTGACTGCTGATGTTTATCTTGACGTTTTGAAAGTAATTGTACTATGGATGAAGCAAGTCACAAATGGACGTCATTTTAACTTCAAACAAGATAGTGCATCAGCACATAATGCCAAAAAAGTGCAAGAATTTCTCAGTGTCAGTGTTCCTGAATTCTGGTCAAAGGAAATCTGGCAACATATTTCACCAGATGCAATCCTTTAGAATATTATGTATGAAGCATTTATGAGAAGTTAATAAATAACCTCATTCCAATAAAGAGCCTGTTAAAGCTAAAATTGAAAACATTATGATTTCCATGGATAAAGAAAAGTTAAAGGGTGCTCAAGATTCTGAAATCAAATTGAGTCTATTATTGCAGCAAAGGGAGACATTTTTGAACAATTAAAAAAATAATGATTATATATTTACATAGAATAAATTTATTTCAAAATATAACACTTTTGTGGTATGTTTATTTTGCTAAAATTTTGACACTATCACACGCATCCTGTATTTATTAATTTATCATTCTTATCATATTTTCAATCAGATCAAACAGTTCTCTGAGGCAGCCCCCTCTAAATGTTAAACCATGGGTCCAGACTCTGTCCAGTTAGTATTTTGCTGCTAGATGCATGGTTTGAAACAGAACAGGAATGAAAGATTCTGGGAGACTATAGGTGGGAGACATAACTTGTGACCACATTCCTTCATTTGAAACTCTTATACATAGTCTCTCTTAGATGTTCAAGTTTATAGCATTACCTCTGCCACATGAACATACTTGAACATTATTCTAAAAAATTATAGCCAAAGGAGCAAAGGCAATACGATGAAGAAAAAGTAGGCTCTTCAACAACGGTGCCATGCCCAGACCTTATAGCCTTTATAACAATTAATTCAAAATGGATAAAACACAAACAAGTATACAACTCCTGAAAGACAATATAGAAGAAAATCTAAGTGACCTTGTATTTGGTTATCCTGTAACCAAAAGGTTGTGAGTCTAATACCTGGTCTGGGCATGTATGGGAGGCAACCAATCGATGCTTCTTTCTCACATCTCCCCCCCCCCTCTCGTGGTGGGGCCCCCTGGAAAGGTGTCAGGGCATGGAGCCCTGCGTAGGCCAGGCCAAGCCTATAAGATCTGACCAGAAAACTGGAAAAACTGGGTGCATACAGGCCCCAATGTTGTAGCTGGGAGGCCCCAGTGAAAATCTGTCCTTGAGAACATTTCACAGGTCCTTTGAAGTCTGTGCCTGTGACCTAAACTTCCTAGACTTAATTATTGCATCTGCAGCAAATGTTTCAACCTTCACCTGCATTTAATCTCACCATCCCTAAGATTGTATTCACCACCTGGAGTTCTTGGCATCACCTTATCTAAACTTAACAACTCCCTTCCTTTTAGATATTCTTCTATAGTAATGAATTGTAGTGTGTGCATGTACCCCCCAACTTTGTGTGATCAATAAAAACCTTTGGAAGGTAGGCAGACAAAATATTTGTCTATCAGACATTAGCCAGCCTTCTCTCCCTCTCCGCTAGCACAAGCTGCCTGGGAAACATTTGTTTCATCTGCAGCACCAAGGGATCTTTGCTGGTTGGGGGTCCCCCACACTCAAGTGAGGACTTAAAAAATGCAAAGAACTCTTAAAACTCAAAATTAAGATCACACACAACCAAATTTAAAAAAGTGATCAATGACCTTAACAGATACCTCACCAAAAAAGAGATAGATATGACAAATAAGCATATGTAAAGATGCTCCAAGTCATATGTCATCAAGGGTATGCAAATTTCAAAAAATGACATGCCATTATACACCTATTAGAATAGCCAAAGTCTAGACAACCCCAAATGTTGATGAGGATGTGGAGCAAAAAAAATTCTCATCCATTCCTGGTAGGAATGCAAAATTGTTCAGACCTTTTGGAAGGCAGTTTAGAGATTTCTTATAAAACTAAACATACTCTTACAATAAAATACAGTAATCATACTCCTTTGCATTTACTAGGAGGATGTGAAAACTTATATTGACAGTTATAGGATCTTTATTCATAATTGCCAAAACTTCGAAGCAACAAAAATGTCTTTCAGTAGCAAATGGATAGTAAACTGTGAAATATCCATGCAATGAAATATTATTCAGTGTTAAAAAGAAATGAGTTATCAATTCATGAAAATACCTGGGTAAAACATAAATGCATATCACTCAGTGAAAGAAGCCAATCTAAAAAGGCTATATCCTGTATGATTCTAACTGTTTGATAGTCTGGGAAAGGCAAAACTGTGGAGTCAATATGAAGACCAAGGATTAGGGAGGAAGAGATGGATTGGCAGAACACAGAGGTTTTTTAGGGCAGTCAAACTACACTTTATGAGACTATAATGGTGGTACATATCATTATAGAATTTGTCTAAACCCATAGACTACACAATACCAAGACTGAACTTTTATGTAAATGATAGACTCTGGATGATAATGTGTCAATGTGGGTTCATCAACTGTAAAACATTAAACACTCTGATAGGGCTGGTCTAGTGAGGGAGGCTGTGCAGTGGCGGAGGCAGTGAGTGTATTTGGAAAAGTCTGTAACTTCTTCTCAATTTTGCTGTGAACCAAAAAATTCTCTAACAAATACTCTTTTTGAAAGAAAACTCCAATCTTATTTTTTAAATGACACTATTTGACTTATGGGCTGAACCAGAATTTGTAATTTGTATGAATTCCAAACTCTTAAAAATTTCAGTCACTTACAAATAACAGATAAAATACATAAGTAGAAGAAAATGTAATTTAATCTTGCAAAAAACACCTTTAAATTACTGCTATATGAATTTTATTACAGAAATTTTGTGATATATTTATAACTTTTCTGTACCATGCAATAGCCTAGAATTAAGACAGGGATAACTCTTATCAGTGTTCTTCTTACAATTGATATTATGTGAGCCATAAGAATTGAGCATTTGCAAACAGTATTATGCCTTAGTTTTTGGAAGTATTTTTAATTTTATTTTACTTTTGTACATATTAATGTGCAAATGTTTTTTTAAAATACATTATTTGAAACACCCAGAAAGTAATATGTATACACTGAATTTATTATCAAGAGTATTATGCTGTTTAAAAAACTTTTAGAAAGTTTTTTTGTTTCTCTAGCTCATGTAATAATTTTCTTATTCTTGAAACTGAAATCTTTTTCACAATATGTTTATCTCTACTATAAATACTAGATTTATTTTTCTTATAACTTTTTCTATTTAAAATTATGGCAGTAAAATGAGATAAAAAATGTGTAATATTACTTACTGTAATAGTCCCTGGATATTTACATATAATTCCCCAATACTTTTATATTGAAATAAAATATTATATAGAAAAGTGGCATTTTAGTGTAATTGGTTTTAAATTTATGAAAACTGATAGTTTTTGCCCAGATTAAATAACTGACAAACTTTTTTTAAACAGCCAATCATAAATAAACTATGCATTATTTTAAAATGTGATCATTATTTGAGCATTAAAGCAGAGTAATGGATAATAATAAGGGGTTAGAGTTAGCTTTCTGCAAAATAATTTGTATGCCTTATGAGAATGGCTAATTTACTAGCAATGACATTTAATATAATTTGGAATCTTGAATTATCACATTTACATTTAGTAAATAACTATGAGTAGTTTTACTATTTAGTGCATAACTTTATGCAAATATTAGAATTATATGAATATGCACTGAAGTTCATATTATAGAATATACAAGGAAAAGGCAAAAAACAAAGATAGTAAAGGGAGTTTTGTCGAGATTAGAATTGGCGTGCCCTTGAACTGGCTGAGCTCATTTTTCCTTTAGTTAAAAAGAATCATTTGAATAAAATGCATAAATATTAAAAAGGCAATTATGCTTTGTTACCAGGATGACAGAAATGAAGCACTTGATAAAATAATGGGAATAATTCACAGCTCGTAGGACAAACATAGAGACAAAAATCTAATGGAAAAGGTACATTTATTTAAAAAGAAAATAAAAAGGAAAAATAAGATTTCTTATCTAAGCTCATCTTTAATTTTTACATTAGAGCACCAGATGATAGTAAAGAACCCCACATTTCAAAGACATTTACAGTAATTCATGGGTGATTAGGAAATAAAATAACTACTTCAATGCAAAGAGATTCCCCTGAATAGATTAGGAATTCAATTCTGTTTAGGAAGAAAATGCTTTTGCCTTCCCAGAAACCCTTTGATGTTCTGTCATAAATGAGGGTCCAAGTGAAATCCTTCATATTGCATATACTGCAGGTAGGTCTGACCCAACTGTTAAAATTCCACAGCTGCAGTTACAAGGGTAAAATATGAACACCCAACTATAATAGCCTCCCAGTTAGAGCCTCAGAAGTGAGAAAATAATTTCAGCCTACATGAAAGGGTACATTTAAAATTAGCTTAATCTGCCATCTCTTCTGATTTGAGCTGATAAATATTTTGAATAAAAATCTAACGTTCTGGGAAATGTGATTCATTTCTTATTCAAGACCAGATGAGTATAACATAAAACTAACATCAAGAATAGAATTGCAAAAACATGACTGGAACTGATAATAGCTCTGTCATAATGTATGCTTATCACTTCAGTCAACAAATGCAAATCTAAATTGAACCCTCATATTTGTGATAAACTTTGACCACAATTATATGACAAAGGCTGGCATCCTCACATATCTTTTTTTAAATCCTCTAATCTAATCCTCACTGGAGGATTTCAGAGAGACAGGAAAGAGAGAGAAACATCAGTTAGCTTCCTACCATATTTGCCCCAACCTGGAATCAAACACCCAACCTAGGTAAGTGCCCCAAGTGGGAATCAAACCTGCAACCTTTTGGATATATAGGACAATGCTCCAACCAACTGAGCCATTCTACCAGGACATCTTCACATGTTTTAAATAGCCACCATGACTTAAGGAGAACCCATACTTTGTGCCTTGGAGAATTCATACACTTCTAAAAATGTATAGGGAGATTGTGAAGAAGGCCAGTCAGCATTCTCTTGTTTGTGAGATTAGTGACTATATTTTGACTGGATAATGTGCCTGCATACTTTTCAAGATATTATTAAGCCATAAAGAGGGAAGTCAGCCAGGAAAGAACCATATTTGGGGTTCACAAGTATGGAAAGAAGATGAGGAGGTCACACAAAGGAAAACATTTATTGTGTTGGCCAAAATGCTCACTTGATTTTTTCTCATAGATGGCTTTGGTAGCCCTTAGTTGTCTTTAACTTCATCTGAAACAATTTTGTTAGGTTGTATTGCGAAAGCTGTCATATCAGCATGCATTTAAAAAAAGCACTTATCAAAATTGGGAAGTGTAACCATTTTAATATTGAAAATGGAAGAAAATACACATCTTCAGCATATTATGTTTTATTCAAGAAAGGTAAAAAAGCAACTGAAACACACACACAAAATGATTTGTACAGTATATGGAGAAGGTGTGTGACTGACTGAACGTGTCAAAACTGATTTGCAAAGTCTCTTGCTGGAGATTTCTCACTGTACTTTGCTCCATGGTCATGTAGACCAGTTGAAGTTGATAGTGATCGAATTGAAACACTAATTGAGAACAATCAATGACATACTAAAATATCCAAATCAATAAAGGTATTGGTAAAAATAAAAAATGTGTCTTTTATTTTATAGAAAAAACTAAACAGACATTTTGGCCAACCCAATATTTTAGTAATGACATGTATCATTACTAATATATGCCTCCCCCTGGGTCCCTACAGAAACAAAGAACTGTAAAAACAAAAAACAAAACAAACAAACAAACAAAAAAAAGTAGGTGAAATGCAAGAACTCCATTGCCATATGTCAATTTAATAAAAGAAAAAATTAGTTTTCGTTATGGCCTAGCAATGGACTACAACATAATTCTTTTAGGGAGGGTTTGTATATGGGTAGGATGTATTTTACTAATTCAGCTCGGTATTTGTGTACATAAAGGTATCCTTCACAACATAAAAACATACAAGAGAAATTCACCTGAATGATCAGATTATTTGAGAATTTGAAAATCAACCTCAGCTGTGACAGAGGCTATCATGGTGGAGATGAGAGCCCACTGAAAAGTGACAAGCAGACGTGGCTGTGAAAATGTGAATTGTGACCATTGGGAAGGCCATGCAAAACTGCTGACTTACCTGAACCAGAGCAAAAGGTCTTCAGTAGTGGATGTCAGAGACTCTTGAAGGTGGGGTCTGCCTTAATTATAACGTTACTGCATCTTCAACCTAGTGTGGCCAGGAGTGACAATACTGTGACATGATTTAGAATTTTTTTAAAGATTTTATTTATTATTTTTAGAGAGAGGGGAAAGGATAGAGGCAGAGAGGGAGAGAGACATCAATGTGTGGTTGCCTTTCACCTGCCTCCAGCTACAGACCTGGCTGGAGACCTGGCTTGCAACCTGATTATGTGCCCTGGTTGGGAATCAAACCAGAGACCTTTGGGTTCATAGGCTGGTGCCTTATCCATTGTGCCACCAGCCAGAGCTATTGATTTAGAATTTTTTTGAACTATTTTCCTTCTTGGATATCCTAGGGCTTTTAAATTTTGCATAAATTAATCTAAATAACCACCACCAATATATAAATGTAAAACTTATCAAGAATAACCACTAATTTTATTGAGGGAGTTCAAATACGTTACCACACTTGATCTTCATGAACAATACTAGTAAGATTAGTGTTAGTTACTAATGTTGCAGTTTCTAATATGAAGCTAAGAGATGTCAGGCAGTTTGTCCAGGTAGGAATATGCCCATCAGAGACATCCATGGCTGATTCTAATATCTTCATTTTTGTTGCACCATGTAGCCATACAGAGAAGCCTGGAAGAAAATCCCATCACTGCAGAGATCTATATTTACAATTCCACATGAATACATAGGTAGTACATAATGAAAAAGGCTGTTTTTGCTTATGAAATAATTATATTGCCTTTTTATGTTTCCTCAAAATGTAAAACTTGAAATAAGAGAACAGCCAATACAATCTTGGTTGACATCAAGATCCTTTAGGAGTATTTTGTGATTTGACTGTCAAGAACAAAGAACCAGTGCGGGGCGGGGAGGGGGAGGGGGGGGGCGGGAATATAAAACAAACCAATGGACGTGTGATGGTGCTGACAGGCATCTGGCCAGGCTCCCTGCCCTTAGGAGACTGTTATCTCATTTCATTGTCAGTTTATAAACATCATTGCTAAGCAGAAAGCAGAGATAATTCATATGGTTCACTCAGGCAAACCTTGAACTTCAGGTCACCTAAACTAAATCTGTTTAAATCTCAGAAGTAATGAGAGCAAACATAAAATTATAGAAAATTCAAATGCTATTTTCATCCCAGGGAGTTCAGAGCAACATTATGCAGGGAATATAATTAACTCCTCTGAATTCTATCCTGTGTATCATGTTAGATGTGTAAGATTTATCATTAGCATAAATGGGACAAAAGCACAGACCTGAAGTAGAGTATCTGCAACATGGCCATCAATGGCTGATGGGAAAGGAAGAATTTTGTCAAAGAATGACAGGTGGTTAAAAGTCAAAAGAGGTGATGAAAGCTATAATTAAAACCATAAACTGAAAGTAAAAGAGCATGTAAACTACAGAGCCATTAAGTCCATGGGTGAAAGAACCCAGAATAATTATATCTCGCTAAATGAGGAGCTGCTTTCTTGCAAGGCTCAGGCTAGAACAGACAAGAAGATTTCCTGACAGGAGCCAGGTCACCATTTTCTATTGAGTGTGGCCTCAATTCACTCTTTGATTTCTAGTAAGAACTTAAACTTCCTGAGTTTCTCTTTCCCACATATGTAGGATAAAACAAAGCACATCTCTTTTACAGATATGTGGATTGATAAAATAAAAACTAAAATAGCCCTGGCTGGTGTGGCTTAGTGCATTGAGCACCAATCTGTGAACTAAGGGGTCGCTGGTTCAATTCCCAGCCAGGACACATGCCTGGGTTGCAGGATAGGTACCCAGTTGGGAGCACACAAGAGGCAACCACAAACTGATGTTTCTTTCCCTCTCTTTCTCCCTGCTCCTCTCTCTAAAAATAAATAAATATAAAAAAGTAAAAATATATTTGGGAGAAAGGCCATCTAATTCAACTGCATCTATTGGAGTAGCAATGCATGGTGGAAAAGACACAGGACCTAAAGCAGATGAAGCTCAGGTTTGTGTACTGTTCCTACTTTTGATTAAATGCTAATTAGGTGCTTCAATTTCAGGAGATCACTTAACTTCCTAGAACCCCAGTTTCTTCATATGCACAGTGCAAATAGGATAGATCTAGCTGAGTAAAAATCATGAGAAAACATATAGAAGTACCATATGAAAAATGTAACAATGCATAGAAATAATACTGATAGTTTTAAAGACTCACTCCCAGTGGTCTACAATAGGAACAGTAATAGGAACAACTCTTGGAAGAAAAGGTGAGTTTGGAAACCTGTATTTTCGAATTTGTCAGAAAACTAAGCAATAACAGAAATGGTCACTGTCTCAGTGTCTCACCAGCTACTGAAATATTTTTAAATATCATTTCCTACTTTATTATAGCCAGCTTTTCAGTTTATTCATATCACCAATTTGATGCAGTGAAATTTGCATTTTTAAAAATTACCAATTCCTGCTTCATTATAACAAGCCTATGGCTATTTCCAACTCTGAAAAGATGAAAGTAGAACTTTAAGGAAAGAGCTGCAGACTCTCAAAGGGAGGTCATGTTTTTCAAAATAATAATTAATAGTTTTACAATTTGATTCTCAAATTTCATGACTACATATCATAATGTATATGATGATCTATTTACTTCATAACTTACTTGCAAATTCTTTCAAATAATTTTCAAAATGTATAATTGCTTTGGCGGTGACCTGCAAGCCACTGATGTTGTTGGCAGGTGTGTTTTGTTTGGCCTATACAATGAATCTTTTCATAGGACAAAAGGTATATTTCTGGCTCTCATAAACTCCTCTGGGATTAGGATTAAGATCTATCCTCATTTAAGTCACCTGGGTGGATTTTGCAGGTATTCAAGTTTGTACCTATGTGCGCAACTTGGAACCTAAAAACAAGTAGTCCTCAATCACTATTAACTGAAAGGACCTTGATTTACAAAGCCCATTAAGTCTACATAATACATGCAAAGAGATACTTTTCTGCTTTTCTTCAACTTGAATATGTTCCAACTTCTTTGTTTTCCATTTTACTTTTGCTTGATGTAGCAAGCATTAGGATCAATTTTCCTTCTTGAATAATCAGAAGTCATCTGGGTAGTATGAATTTAAGCATGACTGGCAGACCTCTCCCCACCCTCCGGGCAGCTTTCTATCCCATAGCATCAGTTATGTGTTTGGTTAACTCAGAAGTACCTCTAACCCTGGCTGGTGGCTCAATGGATAAGGTGCCAGCAGGTGAACCCAATGGTCACTGGTTCGATTCCCAGTCAGAGCACATAACCAGGTTGCAACCCAGCTCTCTAGTCAGGTCCCCCCAGCTGGAGGCAGGTGAAAGGTAACCATTCATTGATGTTTCTATCCCTTTCTTCCTCCCTCCCTACCATTCTCTCTAAAAATAATGAATAAAACCTTTTTTAAAAAGCGCCTCTATTTTATGGTAATATCTTTTATTTTTTCATATTTTGGGATAACAATGAATCAAGCCTTTCTTCTCTTACCTTGGATTTATAGATTTTAAGTTCAAGGTTGAAGTACTATTTTACTGCTTTAGCATTGCTTACATAATTTTTATAGATGACTTAATTTTGAAAATGGAATCCTTCTGTAAGTGATGGTTAAAGCTGTTGAAATATTTTGCTTTTCAGAATAACACATCTTTTTCCTCTATCTGCAATCCTTAGACTAATTCCAATATTTTGGTCAATTGGTGATTTGTGCTTTTCCTGGCTTTGGTTTACAAAAACCTTGATATTTGGAGAAATAGAGGCATAAGCAACACATTATAACACATCAAGAGAGAGCTAGATTGTACCTCTGACAAAAATGATCACAAATAGGAAACACCCCCCTCCCCCCCACACACACACCCATCTAGGAAGAAAGAAGAAGAAAAGTAAGAGGGGAACAAATAATGTAGAATTCCACTAGAACTGAAGGAGCCTGGGGACAAGGCTAGAAATAGTATTTCAGTAGCAACCTGTGTGAACTGAAGATCAAGCAGCAGATAGTGAACAATCTCCCCAGGTGTCAGATGCAGAAGAATAAATAGCCCCTTCATTAAAACCCTGGCACTGTGGAGGCGACCTTATTCCTTGAATATTTAACCTGACCTTGGGAAGATGGTGTTGCCTTGCCCCAAAATGGGTTTCCACCAAGTGGTTAACAGAGGTCAAAATTGAAATGAATTTGAGTATTAAAAAAATATTATATATGGGGAAAACCTAAGTTTTTACAAAGAGTTTCATATCTAGAATATGACTAATACAAAACAAAATAAAGTAAAAAATGTTATTTATTATACATTAAGTGTATTCTAGGTAGGGAATACTGCAAAAAGCTTCAGGTGTATACAGTAGGGTTAAGTAGTTCCTTCTGTTTCCTAGTTGTATCTACATCACTGACTTTGAGCACTATAGAAGCTAATTCACATACTAAAAAATGTCTAGCATCAAATAGGAATATAATACTGTTTTCAATATTCTTTATATGTTAGTGTAAGTGCTTGAGGCCAATAGTAGGTTAATGAAGTTAGCATGAGCCAAGGCATGTTGATATTAAATGTAAAGTATATCATTATTAGGTTTGAGCATTTCACCAATCTACCTCAGTGAGTTTTAGTCCAAAACTTTATTCCACCCTCAAGAGAGTACAACTCTCACTATCATTGTACACATGGAGTTAGAACATTTGGGACCACTTAACTCTTTGAGAATGAGGTGCCTTGCTTCTTGACTTCCACAACCTTTAAGCAATCTATTTCTTATAACATGAATCAAAGGTTTATTGGCTGTCTTTTGAACCATCTGGGTGAGTTAAGGGCAAAGGAATCTAAAATGTATGTATTTATTTCATTTAAAATACACATGGGCTTATAAACTAATTGAAAATTATTTGGCATGAACCTAGAACTTGGCAGAAAATATTTTCCTGAACCCAACACTTCTGACAAAGTCCAAATGCAACACAAAATTGCACACATTTTTAGCTGTGATTTGGCAAAAGTCAAATAATAATTAAAGAAAAGAAAATACACTAAAATGAATTTGAAATAGAGATCTTTTTTTAAAAAATGACATGTATCTTATGGACAGGCTTATGTGCTTTTTTCCACATAACAGATTTTTACCCTTTCAGGAAATAATCTTTTAGCATCTGATTATACCTGGGTGGTTTTTATGTACCTTTGCAAACCAGACATGTCTTCCTGTTGGCATTCTACAAGTGTGCAGCAGTACCAGAAAGTAGTGCTAGATGCCTTTTTTATTCCTATGCACATACACACACATGTGCACTCATGTGCACACCTACATGATACACATACATATTCATAAAAGTGCATATATACACTTAAAAAGAAAAAGCCCCTTTCTGAAAAAAATAAAAACTACTTTTCGTATTTGTCCTTTTGTATATTAAGCTATATATATATATGTGTGTGTGTATGTATAAACTATATATATATATATATATATATATATATATATGCATTGTACCTCTAATCTAATGACACAAACAGCCATCAAAATTTTTAAAAGTTTTCCTTTCTAATGAGGGTTGCCAGATAAAATGGATGATGCACAGCTAAATTTGAATTTCAGAAAAACAGCAAATACTTTCTTTTTGTATAATTATGCCTCATATAATATTTGGGACTATCTTATTTATAAAATAAAAGTTTATATTTAACTGAATGTTCTGTTTTTCTTTGTGAAGGCTCTACTTCCAACACCTCTTAATTTATTTAGAAAAGCTCCTACTATGTAGTTACACTGTCTTTGGTACTATAAGAACACAGGATATTTTTTCTGTGTGATTGCATTCCAGTCAGGGGGCATCAAAGTAACACAAAAAGAATGCAAGATGAGTTAAGTACTAATTTACATCAACTACCTGCAAATGATCTGTTTATAGATGAAAAAATAATGAGACCTACTGAAATGAAGGACAGTTTCATGACTGAGATGCACACTGAAGGCAATGAAGGATTTTTCTATATGGAAAAGCTTTGAAGGGACATTCCAGGGAAGAAGAATAAGTACAGTATGTTTATGACCATTTACAGGTGCTCAAAGGGTAGGGAATGATTGATATTAGTCAAAGGTGCTTCGAACTACAATCTGAAATTATTTATCTATATGTATATATCTATACATATATAAGTATACATAAATGTATTTTCAACATGTCCTTACAATATTTGTAAAATATGTTGCTTTATCTCAGAAACATAGAATCACAGACTGTCAAGCCTTATAAACTAGGACTGTCCGAAATCCTTACCTACAACTGGGTTTGGGATAAGCAAGAGCCTGGATTGTGTCTAATTCTCTTTTTATCTCCTATGTTTAGCAAAATGCATGGGCACAGGGCTCAATAAATGTTGCAGAAAAAATTAGGAAAATAATAAAAAGGAGGGAGGAGGTAAGAAAGAGAAAAAAGATCAAGAATTAATTCCTCAAGGCAGCAGATATTATAGGAGTTCTAAATTTAAATTATTATTTCAATGGGTAAATTTGTATTTTTTAAGGAATAAAAGATGAAACTAGAATTTCAAGGATGCAGATGTCATACTAGCAGGAATTCTGCTACTACCTTTTATCCACTTATTTTGGAGAATGTTACTTTAGATAGAAACAATTCAGGCATTTAAAATATCTAATAAGGTTCCAGGAAGCTGAATCTCTTAAAATAATTTCTCAGAAATCACTCTTCCACAAATAAATAAATAAATAAAATTTAAATAAATGTATTCAGAGGGTAGTTATAATAAAGTTTTTAAAGGTGCAATTTCTAGGCATTTTAAAAGATAAGGATCATTGGGTAAGTGACTTCTGGACTATTCATTGAAGATTCTTGAAGGGAGATGGATCTGTGTTTGCTTTCTATCAGATAGCTTGTTGTGGTGTACTGATGTCAACGTCAAGTCTAAAGGTCACTGATGTAGCTGACAAGATAGAGCATCCCACTGTCACTCAATGAATTTTTCCATTAGGATGAAGTAGATTTGAATATTTGCCCTGCTTTGCAGGTTTTCAATCTGAAAATCATTATCTATATATAAGATAAATATTGTTCTTCTTCCTTGTCCTCAATTTCTGTGAGGTTATTAGCAACTCCTTTCTGCACTGGTACTAGTTAGGTAAAGCTAGGAGATAAACCAATATTCCCCTGCTGATCTACCATGTGGCTTTTTAATAAATAGAGAAGACTTAGGAATGACATGTGAATACTCTGCAAATCCTGGCAAAGTCAAAAGGGGCATGGCCATAGATTCCAAACATAGAGATTGACTGCTTTTGTCCTACATTAAAAATCTGAAATTTATAAAAAGCCCCTTACTAGATATTTCCACCAGTTAAGATGCAGGGAGTATAAACTGTACCATGATATAAGAACCTAAAAATCCTAAGAGAAAAAGAAAAGGCCTCACTTTTTTATTACTCAGGCCAATTTTCCACATCTGGAGGCACAAATCTAAATCCATGTTACACAAACATAAGTAGAAAATATATAAGGATATTAAAAATAAGCCACTAGAATGTCATCATTAAGAAAGAAAACGAGACATCATTTCAGATTTTTCTATGTATGAGTATCTAAAAGTTAATTTATAAAACAATAAAATATTTTCTTAAAATGAGTATTTTGTAAAAAGTGATTACAATTTAATATTTGTTGAATTGTTAGGATGAAAATAAACTGAAAAGTAAATTAAATTTTAGATACAATTTTATTTTTTACTCTAAAAAGTACTATATTGCCTAAAATACTCTGTTTAAGAAGGAAAGATTGAGACAATACCATAGAGACATTTTGGGTTTTGTTTCCTCCAAATTTCAATTCTGTATTATCAAAATGATACCCTGCTACACAAGATGAGAAATCAGCAGTCTTGTGTTTCATTTCTCTTTCTTTCTACCCCTTTTGCTTTAATATGATGTATTTTTATTTTTCATTAATGAGTATTTATAACACTTACGTTCTTTTCTGTAGGCATAGGCCCTCAATTTTTAAGCTTTTCTTTCTGAGTGAGTAATCATTACTTAGTATTAATTTTTCCATTTCTAAATTCTATTTTTGATGCTTAAATTTTTTACATTTTGAAGTTTAGTTGTTTTTTTTATAACTACTTTTATTGTTGAAACTTTTGCAGGTGTTCCCATATCCCCTCTTAGCCCACCTCCACCCAGCCAACTCCTGTCCTTCTTCCCGCTCTGGCCATCCATATACTATTGTCTATGTCTATAGGTTCTGCGTAAAAGTCCTTTGACTAATCCTTTCAACTTCTTTCATCTAGTCCCTGCTCCCTTCTGACACCTGTCAGCCTGTTCCATGTAGCATGTGATCTCTCTTATACTGGAAGCTAATGAACAAAATAAACTGATGAACCAAATAGAAATATGGATACATGGAACAGAATGATACTTAAATTTTTATTCACGTACTGGTTTATTGGATTGAGACAGCAAACAGTTCTTCAAAAGGAATTTAAGATTTTTCCCTGCTCTCTTTTGTGTTTTATATTAACCACCTACTGCCTTTATAAGTGTGAAGTCTGTCCTAAAAGTATTGATTCAAGGTCAATGAAATTAAAACTTTGCACACCATATATTTTTGGGACAGACCTCGTACATTACCTTTAAAGTTGAATTACATATTGGCCATATTTTTAGATAATTTCTCCTTGCAATTTGGTAGCTATTGCTCCATTTTGTTCTTATATGAAATCTCACTGTGGAAAGTCTGAGATGAACTTGAGTTTTTCTCTTTACTTTTTCTTTTGCCTTTGTGCATAATTTCTGTATTTTCTTTGAAATTCGATAACTGAACTGGAATATTTCTGAGCATTTACCACTTTATATAATTTTTTACAGAATATGGTATGAACATTTAAGTATCAAACTTAATTTTTTATTTTATAGCAAGATTTTTCCTACTATAGCTAAGTATCTTTTTACAGTTCTATTTGCTGAATATTTGACTGCAAAAATAGTACCTATACTTATGATGCAATATATTCTTTCTGTCCTTTCTATCTTTTTAACTGCTTTAATAATTTTTTATTTCTGCATTCAAAATAATAAACTCATTACCTCATTCTATGGTAGTTATTTGAATTCATCCTCAACTCTTTTCTTTTCATTTTTTCCTTTTATTATTTATTCATTTATTGTTAGTGGTGTTGATTTCACTGTTGTATTTCATAACTCAATTCTCATTCTCTATTTTTTAAAAATTTTATTGTTGTTGTATTACATCCATCCCCTTTTTGCTCCCCTCTGTCCCCCTCCCTACCCACCCATTCCCCACAAAGTCAATCCCACCCGTTGTCCATGTCCATGGTTCCTTTATACTAGGTTCTTGTCTAAGCTGGTCCCCTTCTTTGCCTCTACCTCCCCCTCCCCCCTACCCCGTTCCCCTGACCACTGAAGGCCTATTCCTTGTATCCATATACTTGGTTCTGTTCTGCTTGTTGTTAGTTTTGCTCATTATTGTCCCGTAATGGGTGAAATCATATGATATTTGTCCTTCACTGACTGGCTTATTTCACTAAGCATAATACTCTCCAGTTCCATCCATGTTGTTGCAAAGGGTACAAGTTCCTTCTTTCTTTCTGCTATATAGAATTCCATTGTGTATATGTACCAAAGTTTTTTGATCCAATCATCCACTGATGGGCACTTAGGCTGTTTCCAGCATTTGGCTATTGTAAATAGTGCTGCTATGAACATAGGTGTGCATAGGTTCTTATGAATTGGTGTTTCAGGATTCTTTGGGTATAGTCCAAGTAGTGGAATGGCTGGATCAAAAGGCAGTTCCATTTTTAGTTTTTTAAGGAAACCCCATACTGTTTTCCACAGTGGCTGCACCAGCCTGCATTCCCACCAACAGTGTATGA